>JAQIWU010001337.1:0-17151 GCA_034696445.1 Isotomiella minor
GAAAAATGTGTGATTGATTGATGCAACTAAAAAAAATACATTACATGCCTGGAGGAAAGGGAAGCTATTGATATTCAAACAGATTTGCTTGCTTAATCTTATCTTTGACAACTTAATGAATCTTGTAGAAAAAAGTTATTTGCAATAATTACCATCCATGCTACTTTATTGACTTGTAACTTGTGCATCCCATATTATTATTGGTCTCAAGCCAATAAAGTTATGCAAAAGGTACTTATACTTAAGGGGTATTTTGCAACTTACCCCTCCTACAATAAATTACTTTAATAGCTACATGTTATGACTCAAAAAAAAGTTACCTGTTGTTGTTGATGTCAAATTTAGTGAAAGAGCATTCGTCAGTTGTAGTGTGACTAGAAGGGAGGAAAAAACGCCGAGGTGGTGCATCCTCAGTCCTCTGAATTTCTTCATCCTGTGTGGAGAGAGAGAGAAGAAAAATATGTACCATTTAAAATTTCAATTTCCATCTATGAATTATACATTTTTTCATCCTCGCACTTTTACTCGAAACTTTTACATTTTGTGGTACGCAAAAATCATTACATGAGACTAGGTAATATATGATTGCAAAAGAAGAAGACGCATAACATAAGTTAAAGCATATTTGCATTAGGAGAAGGGAGTATATAGGAAATAGTTAAATTGTGGTTTGTAGAAAATTTTATTTTATGAGTCCTTTTTGTACGCCAACTTATCAAAAGTCTTAAGGGACTCGACTTAGACTAATGACAGTGGGAAGATCCAATCCGATCATATTTTCCTTATAAAAAAGACCACTTTATAATTTTTTTTATTCAAATTCACAGTTTCTCGCTTATTATTATTATTACACATTTGCATTCCATCTTCCTACTTTTAATGCCCATTTTTTTGCTTGGTAAGTACAAGACGTGCAATTTCAACCCACGCGTACTATTCTCACGCTCACGGCGTGAAATGTAATGTGTGACATACCAGATTTAAGTTAATCTAATTTTAGTATAAAAAATGGACATTACCCCTTCACATACTTATGAACTACCATAAGAAAATAGAATGCAATCGTGAAACTTATTCCAACCACAAAAGTAAAGTGATCTGCTTTGTGATATGAAATGAATCATTGCTCTGTAAAAATGACAGTGCAGGATTTTTACACATAAATGTTCGATACACACATATGAACTGGATTTTAATTAAGCTGTCTACCTTGATACACATAAGATAATTTACAAACAATACGTAAGCATCTATGTGCCCTGCTGCAGGCGAGGCAGGCAAATAATAAGAAGTGAGTGAATTGCCGGCGGAGAGGACACAAAGTGACGCGGTCTTGGTCATCTCATCTCATTCATTGTCAATAGGCAAACTGACTGAGCGTGGCCGTGATATCTAACTAAAGTAGATATCTTTAGGAAATAGAAACTTTAATTAGAGAAGTGGTGCAGGTATGGCGTATCTAGCACTGACATTGTCACCCTTTTTATCTTCCAGGCAGTCGACTCCAATTTATATTATTATTTATGCACATGGCCAACTCATCTATTTTGTATTTCCACCATCACCACACCTCATGTAATTGTTTCTTCTTTACAGAGTGTTGAATCTTAGGTTGGTCGTCCAATTACCTACCTATCTAGATATCCATTCTTTTGTATGACTTCTGAAACAGAGCAACCTTCAATTAAGCAGCATACATTCTTTCTACAAATCCAGCAAAGCAACGACACATGGAAAAAAATCTTATGGTCATAAAAGGAAGAAATTCAGGTATTTATATATCTAAGACTTGCAGGGTTCTTGCTAAACTGGTGCAGATTTTTACAAATGAAGTAATGAAGACATATCGCCTAACGTGCTTGCTTACTAGGGTGTGGTTCTTTTGAACCATAGATATCTTCGCATTGGCCTAACTTAAATACTTTCTGCTAAAATAAAATGACCCAGCCATTAGCTCTTTAAGATTAAGATCAGCAGCGCCAAGTCGTCAGAAGCCAAAGCGTAGGTAAAAAATTAAAATGGATGGCCAAAAAGATTCAATTTCGTGCGTGCCAGAGTGAAACAAGCAAATTGAAATTGATTCCTTCAACAGATAACGATATAATAATGAAGTGCATAATCTATTTGCATCCATCATTCATGTTGGCTCAATCTCACACACAGTGTGTGGAGGCGGAACTAAAAGATTACGTTGTCTCACGTCCTTCTTTACGTGCTTTCTCTTTATTGACCAAAAACAACCTTGCTGGTTTGTCTGGTAATTTGTAATTTGCTACACAGGTGCAACAGGCTTGCTTGTTTGTATGGCCAACTTTCATTTGGTTCGAACTTATGGACTGTGTTGTAAGGATTAATTGATGTATCCGAATTCATGCAAATGTTTGGCTCATCTGTCACTAGAAATTACTCAACAATGAAATGCCTGTAGAAATATTGTGGCTCATTCATTATTACTAGATTTGATTTAAAAGTTTTCTCAGAAGTGATTTGTTTTTTTACTCCTAAAAGAGTTGATTTCTCTCCTTGCAATTTCCATTGGCGTTGGTTCTATCTATCAAGTAAACTAAGAAGATTTCTTATCAATTAATCATAGATCTCACCATGCACATGTGCAATCTCAACAATTTAATGTTCAATTTTACAACCATTTGTTAGCCAAATGCGCATTTTAAAATTTATTCACAGAAATTTAAGTCCCGAAGGTACAAAAAATGGACAAAAAATGCAACTTTTCCCTTACAGAGAGTTGCTTCTATGCGAATAAATTAATTAGGAACTACCAAACCAAATCCCTTAGTAAAAAGTGTCACATTACATATTAGCATCAGTAGGATTTCTCTCATAAATTATCTCAATCAATCTACCTATCTATCTCAGTCTCTCTCAAAATGATTCAATATTCGATTGCAACTAACTACCACTAATCCACATGTGCTGCAGGGTCTTTATAGTACATAATTTCTTAATAATAAGCAAGAAGCACATAGCATATTGATGCATGTGTGTGAGGCTACTTATGTTCCCAGTGTCAGGTTGTCTTATGTTGAAGATATTAAATTGTTGTGGCCACTTTCAAATTTATGAAGGAGAAACGTACAATTATCATCATCCACACACACACACAACCCAATGAAATGAAATGATGAGGGTAATTGCCATGTTTCTACATTACTTTTACTACTGCAGAGAGTGCGTAATTTCACGTTAACTAAATTCAATTGCATTTCACACGGGGAGGTTTATTTCTTCAATTCTAGTGAATTCAATTCAAGGTGACTCCTTTTCCAAGTGCACGCAGTAAATGTAAATTTTTTCGAAACGAGGCCGGAAAGGGAAAAGTAGTGCAGGCTCAGGCTGTGCATAAAAAAGTGAGTGAAATCTGAATGGCACAGAAAAACAAAGAAGAAAATGAGTTGTTGAACATTGAATAAAAACAATGCACAACATTTGATTATGACACACAAAAAAGAAAGGAGTGAAAAAGAAACAAGTTGGACAGTTCAATGGTGGTTGTTGTCGTCGTCGTTGTTCTTGTTGTTGACGTTGTAAACATTCACAAAAGGAAAAAGACAAGGGCTATAATGAAACATTCTGCTTGTGCGGGGCAAGCTAATAATGTCTCTTGAAAACCACCACCCTTCTTCCATAAAACGTATGACAAACAAGCAATTATGAAGGGCCAAACCAGCACTTAAAATCTTTTACATGATTCTTCTATTTTGCATTTTTGTCTTTCTTTCTTTACCACCTTCCTTTTTGCAAACAAACAGGATCTAGGAGGATGCAATGATGTGCGTATAATATCTTATCTGACCACTTGCACTTAGGAAGACGGTGGTGTTTCGTGTTTCTTCAGATAATTGTAGCGAGGTGCAATTTCCCTTGCACTTTACTTTGCATTTTAATTTTAATTAGCCATAAAACATCAAAAATATATAAAATCCTTTTCCTCCTCACTCTGAAGTCTAGAGAAATAAATAAAAAAGAAGGACAAGACTGAAGTACCTTATTTTTAAAGGTCCAAGGAAGAAACCTTTGCAGTGTTTTGTCGAAGACTTGTGCTCACTTTTTTTAGTTCATCAGTCCATCTATTTTGTTCCTATTCTCTTTGTGCACAATGGCAGAACAATCACAATATCAAAAAACTATAACTAAAGAAGAAGATGAGACCATTAAACTATAAACTTCACAACTCATCAGAGATAACGTCACATCGCGAACTTCACATTCACCCCAAAAGAAAAGAAAGAAAATGAAGAAGACGGTCAAAGTGGGCTATTTAGCCTAGCCCTCCCATTCGCAAACACTCGACGTCACAAACAGGATAAGGGAATACCCAACCGACTAAGTGTCACAGTCGACTATTTAAATATAGCACATGGGTACATCAATCATTTAAATCAAGTGGACCACCAAAGGGACGACAGAAAGCACTCTTCCACTTAACACATTTTCATATATGAGATCATGCGTGGTCTTGGGATGCAAAATGCAATTAAGGGTTCTTCTTCTTAATCACTCGAGAGCTTTCACTTTTAACACCTTCACCTTCGAAAACTCCAGAGTCCAGAGAAGGGATTATCCAAGTACCATTTGACACAAGAGATAATATTTTTAGACACCCTCTCAATGAGGTTACTATATATTTGTATAGAGAGGAGAGAGAGAAATGTGAGACTTTTGAGATCCTGTCTCACCCAGATTCCTATAAAAACTAAAGAAAGAACAGGTAATGCAGCAGCTTCACTACTAGTCTACTTTTGCTTGCTTTTAGAGATGTTAGAGATACTTTCAAAGTTTTGCCAGTGTCTTTATAAGCTAAGATACTTACGCACATTCTCATTAAATTGTGCACTTTACTTTGCAGCTTTACGTTTGCAATGCTTTGTAGAGGGGGGCAAGTCAACAGGTAACTTGGTTAGTGTGGTAAGTATGATGGTTGTGGCATAGTGTAAGGATGGATGATGATATTGCTAATAATTCTACTCTACAAAGAAAGGTACTACACAATCATCAATCGAATTGAAGAAAATAAGATGCAATGCAAGACTCTTACAAGACTCCACCACTATGTGGAAGGCTTCTTATTGTTGAGAATTGAATCTCTTCGTTGTTTGTTGCATATGCCATTTGGTCAATGCATCCACATGATGCAGTTTATTTTAGTACGAATTGAATTCCTCCACTTCTTTACGTATGTTAGATATTGGTCTTCTTTTTGGGGCCTCAGATTCAGATTTACTTTATTATTGGGCACTATTGGTTCGTGGATGATGATGGCAATAACTGCAAATAGACTACAGACTAAACAAGGATGTCTTTTATGTCTTACGTTAATCACTGCAATGCAGTTATAAAGGAGCGGTTATTGTGGTTTTTAAGGACCACTACTGAGGTAAGAGACAAAAATAAACTACAAAAAATAATATGTAGGAACAATAATCCTTCTTCGTTATATTTGATCTGCAATCCGCATTCTCAGTCCGACTTCGATCCCCCTAATAAAATTGCATCCGCATGAAAGCTGGCCAAGCTGGGATGCCAATGGGGGCAGCTGATACAGATTGGGTCATCATCATCGAATTGATGGAGGATATCAAGGGGTTGTTATCAAAGTGCTTTAAGGAATGTCTGGCATTGACAAAACGGCATAACTTAGGGTATTCGACACATTTTTCTAAGCCAAAGTGTCCTTCCTTTTAGAGGACTGTTTTAATGGAAATTGACATTGTGGGTGTAACCCACTACCCATAGTACATTTAGTATAGCGTCTTTGTCATTTGCATTTACATGCATGCATCTTTGCTTTGTTTCTGTTTTCATCAGGTGTGAAATATAAGCAGTGGTGGTGGTGGTGGATCTGTCTATGAACTGAAGTTTTGTTGATGGGAAAACTGAGAAACCCGCTGTTACCCTTGTGTGATTGCAATCTCATCATCACCATCACCATCATCATCGTCGTCATAATATTCTTCTGTCTGCCTGCTGCTGCTGCTGCTGCCTACGGTTTTGTCTTGTTCTCTCTTTTTCTTCTTCGAATCGAACGCGAACGTGCAAAAGCTCAAAAACTCACAAGATTTTGCGGTCTCTCGCTTAAACAACACTCGTATTCGTTTTCACTCTTCCAATCAATCGTGACTATTATTATTATTATTATTATTCTTGTGAAAAGAAGATTAAAGTATCAAAATTGTTGTTTTCTTTATAAGTCAAGTGTCCCAAGAGGGGGTCAAGTCAATCCAGCCGTCGTCGTCGTCGTCAACTCTACTACAGGACGGACGTACGGTGAAATAGTGTAGTGAAGTGAGCCAGTGGGCAAAGTAAGTGATTCATAACAATCATTCATTGTTGTTGTTGTATGTCCTTATCAAGTTTGGGAAACCACACCCGTTTTGAGGAAGAGACGTTGAGAGGTTTGGGTGGGGGTGGCAGATTTTTAGTTGCTTATGGAGATATGTTACGTTGGATGTCTGATGGTACTCAAATGTTTTGTCTTTTTTGCAGAGGAAGACGAAGAAGGTGGCGATGATAATGACCTGAGACGTCTTTTGATTCCACCAAGAATCCAGCCGATAGTTATTTAGAAGATTTAGTGTGAAGAGAGATGATGGCGACGAGTCAGAGTCAAAGTTCGAGTAGTCAAAAGGAGATCGAGGAACTTCGAAATGATGGGAGCCGGTTGGAACTGTGTCCTTTAGAACTCATCAGTTCCGTCGCCTATCATGAGAAGTTGAACGTCATCCTGGTGGGGACTCGTAAAGGGAGGTTTTTCATAGTCGACCCAACCCTTCGAGAGGTTCTTTGTACCACGACGCCACGTAAGCTTACTTACACAAGTTAAAGCTTGTATAATGTGGGAGGAAGTCATAATAATCCTCTTTTTTGCGTTTGTCCAGCTAACGTTGATGGAGAAGACTGGAATTTCGGGATTTTGTCAGATAAACTGATTGTTGTCAACAAAGACTTGGTGGGGATACGAGCAGAGTACAATGGAATCCTCCTACTTGGGTCTATTTTGCAGCGTGAAGTGTCTGCTTCAAGGGAAAAGGTTCAAATTGAGCTTAGTAAAACAGAGGTAATCACAACATATGGTAATTGGCAAGCAAGCAAGCGCTCAAGTTCCATTATTTTCCTTTCAGGCGGAAATCGTGTGTCAGTCTTTGTCCAATTTGGAGTCCGTAGATCTAGAAGTGACTGAGGTGCTGGAGTATTTGCAGTCAGTAATTAACAAAGATGTTGACTCAGGGCGACTTGTCTTTTGTGCGAAAAAGGAGAAGGTATGGTCTTATTTCTCATTGTCATTTGTGAGTAATGAAGTTTTTAATATCTAATGTGTATATTTTCCTTTGACCTTGCAGTGGAATACGGTAAAGCTGGAGCTACCGGTGACAGTTATTAGAACCTGCATGCAATCGCTGGTTCAGGAGCTTCTAAAGAAAAACCGCTATATTCCTCAGCTTTCTATAGCGTCTTCAATCCTGGAAAGACTGAACATGTTGCACCCACCTTCAAAAATTGGCAATGACTTGGTGATAGACAAGACACAGATGTTTAGTGAGCGTGTTCGACTGGAAACGTTTGCAAGTTGGCCGCACACAGACTACAAGTAAGACTCAATTTTTTTGAAAACCTTGTTATGCGTTCTCTTTATTTATACTTTTTACTTTCAATGATGTTTAGGTGGGCACTTCCAAATAAAATGAGTGAGGCGGGCTTCTATTACCATCCTAGTGCAAATGGGGATGACAGGGCGTTGTGTTTCTCGTGCAGTGTGTGCTTAGTCAGTTGGGAGATGAATGATGAACCTTGGTCAGAACATGGTATGCATAATGATAATCAAATGTCAAAAGTCAAAACAAACAAGAACGTACACTAATTGTTTTATTTTGTACAGAACGACATTCACCTTTCTGCCCGTTTGTTCAAGGAAAACCCACTCACAACGTGCCTATTTCTCTAACCTACGCTACTGCACCGGCTACCCAACAACGTCAAGCTGGACTGGGAAAGCCAATTCTTGGTGCTTCTTCATTCCCTGGAGCAGCAGCAGTGGCTTATTCCAATGGTCATTTTGTTGTTTGGGACATCCTCAAAGAAGTTAAAAAAGTAGCGGAAATTGAAGTAAATCCTAAAGATATGAAGTGCCGCAAATCTAGTTCAAGCTATTGTGACATCGCTTTGAGACCTAAAGAAGCTTGGGTTATCGACACAAGTGGGCCGTTGAACGATACCTCCCACGTTATTAAAGGTTAGTTATCTTCATCATTTACTTGTATTTCCACTTTCTAATCCGTCAGAGTAAAACAATAATGGTTTTTATAAACCTGTTCCAGAATCTTTAAAAAGCAACGTCAATGCTACGGAAAGTGTCACCTTAACCGCTGTTGCTGTGCTTGGAACAGAGAAGCCAGAAAAACCTATTCCACCTTCAATTCTGGTTGGAGGTTACGTTGTTCGAGATCGAGGATTAGTCAGCCAAGGGGACAGCATCATTGTCCCATTCTTGGTAGTGTATGCCCTTGGTTCCAATGTTATTCCAGTATCAACGGAGCACGAACAGTTGAAAATCCCTGACAGTTTTTACACCACAACTGGCAACACAGGTACGCATACTTTCTACGCGTTTTTTCACGATATTTAATTCTTAATTGGAATATATTTTTAGGCACAAAACAAGAAAGTCAAACCTTTGAAGAGGATGCATTCACTTCCTTCATATCTGACGCCGAATTAATGTCAGATTCAGTCAGTATTTTCTCAGACCTAAACATGTCTGACTCGTCCGCAACGGGGCATTTCTTGGAGTTTCCTGGAATAATGATTGGAGCTCCTTCATCAGGACAAGCGCCTCCAGCGTTGCAAAAGAAAAAAGGACAATCCACTGCTGCGAAAAAGTCTGAAGAATCCATCAAACTTAAATCAACAGAAGGTACCGCGACTGTGCTACGCCAGCACGTAACACTACCAACAGTACCTGATGGGCGTGATCGTACTAGTATCGTTCAGTATCTACTTCCCGCTTCCGAGTCTGATCAAGTGTTCGTAGTAATAGAGAGTAAAAAGAAAAACGAAGATACCGCTACGGAGACGCTACTACTCTTGTACAATCTAGAGACTGAGGAGGGTAGCATTCGTTTGTCGGAGAACTACGTCAGCCTTAAAAAGCTAGCACAAACCGTGACAAAAGTGTATTTATTCACACCTGATCCTGGAGTTCCTTTATTTGTTACACTGTTGAAGACCGGGGGAGCAATGCTGTGGAAATCAGATTTTACGTTGTCTTCTTTGATACCCCGGCCGGGCTTTGACATTACATCTGTTTCCTACGTGTCAAGTATGTATAAACTTTATATTCTTATCCACATAATGTATATTCTTACGTTTCCATTGAATTTTTAGGCTTGGAACGTCTGTGTTGTGGAACATCAGCGGGCACATTGGAATTTTATTCCACTAATTCTGCAGAATCTGATGCCTTCGACTCGTCTTACCCAGAGTCCAATTTTTCAGGAGATTTACATCAGTCATCAACGTTCGAAGAACCTGTTCTCCTTGTTAACCAGCCATACACTCCAGACTCCTTAAAAATGTTGCAAGAATTGACGAATTTTGAAAACATCAGGTCTTCATTTAGCGTAAATGTCTCGTCATGCTGGCAGTCAGTTGTTGCGGCACAAAAGGAAAGAAAACACCCTCAGCATTTGCGCAATAATGAAAACGAGTATGGAAGCACGAAGACGTGGAAGCTTCAGCGGAACAAGCACAGTCACAAAGAGCACTTGTTTGAAATAACGTTGCAAAAATCTGCCAAGATCGGCCACCTTGACCTGAAGTTCCTTCTTCAATCTGGAATTGCTGCTTCTTCCGTTCCAGTAATTGAAATCACTCTTTATCGACAAAACAAAACAAGAATTGCCAGTAGCAGTCAACTGAAAAACAAGCCTGCAACCGACGAATTTTTAAAGTCCCTAGAACTTGTTTGTGGACCCTTAGATTTAGGATCATCAATTGACCTGTCTGGACAGGGAGGTATGTAACGTATTTCAGATCATTACCCTACCCATCAATTAATTGAAAGAATAACTAATTGTGGTTTACTTTGTTAATAGGAACCGTTGTAATGACCAGTCCTGTATTGGTTTTATCAAAGGGTAGGAATTTCTATCTTCACGTAAAATACATCAAAGGACCAGAATCTGAAGAACCAGGGGATAACACACAGAGCCCTTCGGTATAGTTTTATTACCTTCAATTTTTTTAGAAATTGACAGCTAACATCAACATTCTGTAGAACCCGATCCCGAAACCACCTTCTCCGAAAAAGGTCCCTTCTGCTGCCAGTCAGCAGGACAAATTTTTGAAGAAGATGCACATGCAGGCAATTGCAAAAGCTCAACAATTGAAGTCGGAAATGATGTGGGGAAAAGGAGGGGAGTTAATGTCTGTTGAATTTTTCCCACCGTTCCCTCCACATTTTGGCCCCCATCCTCATTCCTATTCTCACGTTATGGGCCACAAGTCTGGTATGGTAGGAGGAACCTGCCGTGAACACCTTGCAATGAATGCAAATAATGACGAGAAACGTAAAGATCTTGTTGGATGTGACATACTGGACGAATTGTCACTTACGATCCGCCAAGTGAAACAAACAGATATCCCAAACGAAGAGTAAGTACCTACCATAGCAATATTTTATTTAGTGGTTGATATTAATCAAATTATTAATAGCTGCGAGCGCAAAGCGCTGCTCACATCGGACCTTGTGGCAGAACAGTTACTTGGCTTGACTGTTTTCGAACAGGAAGAAGTTGATTACACAACACAGTGGGGAGCACTGGACATCCTAATATGGATTGCTGCAATAAACCTTTCCTCGCCTCCGATAGATAATAGTTCGTATCAACAGAAACTCTTGAAGGCGGTTCAAGGAAGGTTGGAAGACTTGATCATGCAAGCCCTCCTTATGTCTGACAGATCAACGGCGCATAAATGTGCAAAGCTTTTAGTTCTCTGCATTGAGTAAGACCTTTCATTCAGACAAATATAGAACGAATTTTACAGTTGTGAATGTAATTTTAGGGCTAGTGAAAATTTCTGCGATGCAAAACAATCTGGAGACGGAACGTTTTCACAAAGTCTACTTTTGGCTTTGCTTCGGCTGTTGCCTCATGTGGTATCATGTGTGTCGGCAGGATCACTGCAGTGGTATTTCCTGCTACTTAATCGAGTTCGAGGCGAAGATATAGGGATGGCAAGTGACAAACTTTTACATTTCCTGAAAGAAGTTTCTTCAGAGTTACAAAGGCGCTCTGACCCTTTACACTCGCTACTCCGTACAAGGCAAGGAACAGTGATTTCAATTTCCCATTCAAATTATTCTTACAGTTTAACTTCAATTCTGTAGATTTGGTTTGTATCAAACGCCATTGGAACCGGAACTGTTTGAGCTAGAGATACCTCCCATTACCAAATCATACAGTCAACCCCTTACCTACGCTGGTCTTTATGGAGCCGAAACTTTACATGGTGCTACTGGAAGTGGGACTTTTCAACTATGGGGGCTGAAAGATGTTGATTTTCGTGACCTGTTAGTGGGAAATCCTTTGCACGCGAAGTCCTGGGGTAAACATCTAGGATCCCTCTCTCCTAAACAGCAAATTCATGGACTACTTGAAGTGGAGCCGCTACACTTTGTTTGTCATGCAGCCAGTGATGGGACTCGTATTGAAAAGATCGATTTAGGTATGGTAATTCATGTGCTTGGGGAACAGCATATGTCATGCTCGGAACTTCTTTGATTTGCAGGAGTTGCTCCATTTCCTGCCGCTTCTGTCGCTTCTCCTTATGAACCTTTCACCAACCTTCAAACTGGAGAAGGTTCGAAAAAATCAAACGACCAACCTGGAAAAATGGACCAGGTTATGATGCTTCAGAAGTCTTTAAATGGCGGCATTAAGTTAAATCCAGTGCCCATGGAAGGAGCCGATGTGATGTTTGACTACCTTGACAAATTCGATATTCCATACACTGGAATTGGAAATCCAGACTTTCTGACAGCATTAACAGAAGCTGGGCAAATAGCAGGGAATATGGTTACAATGGTAATGAAGCCGTCGAGTATGACAATGTCTCAGAATACAAATACTGGGAAGATAACCTCTATCTATTCGCCGGTTCCACTCTTCCATTCAGTTGGAATACCTCCAATACCACCGTATTCCCTTCCGCCTCGTAAGTTGTCAATAGCGTATTATTTGTATTGATACAATTTATATATTTTTACATTTATTTGTCAATAACAGCGCCCGCACCGCCGCAAACTTCCAATACGAATCTACCAAAACTACCCGCAACACCCAGTAATACAAACTCCGCCGCTCCCACAGGATCAAGTAAACCAGAAGGACCTTCTAGCTCCAGCGCTGGAAACGACGGACTACGACTCCTTCTTTCCCCGTGGCAGCAGATAATGTATTCTCCTCCCCAGCAAGCGATTGTAATTGAGAAAATGCATTCTGGAGCAAGAAGATACGTTGTTCTTGACTTTGGAGGGCCAGTTTTACTCACAGACATGGTCATTCCGTCGTGCAAAGATTTGGTCTCAATATCCATCGATTATTGGTTGATTAGAGAAGACAAAGATGGAAAACGACTCATAGTAGCAACAGACATAGGCAGCCGAACATTAGTTGTCTCTGACTTGCAACCAGCAGCGATTTGTAGATACCTCAAGGTACTTAAAATGCTTGTCACAAAATGAATTGAAGTCTTTATAAAAATATATTTGTGTTTATTTGTAGATTACGATGGTAGGGAGGTATGGAATGTCCGCTACTAAAGTGAATGTCGCACTTGGCCTTTTCTACGGGCACACAACTATACTTCCAAGGGATGTCACTGACAGTAAGGCCACTGATGTCACCGTCCTTAGTCCCGTAAATGTACAGACTCATCTGTCTGTACTGTCATACTTGGTAGAAGATATTGGCTGCAGATACCAACTTGCCTGTTCAAAACTCAGAAGGTATTATTCGTTGTTAATGTCTATATTGGCTTCAATCTCTTCTTTTACAAATTCAAGGCTCCTTGAACCTCTGCTAAAACCTGAGATATCGTCGATCGACCACATGTCTTACTACCTACCAAAAGGAAAGGAGCGAAATAAGTTGGGATTAAACAGTTCAAGTGATCAAACTATTCTTTTGGCTTATCAGGTATGATACACTGGTTTCATATAGTGTTAACATGTCACCATAATCAATTGTCAAAAACAGGAATGCATTACGCTCCAGCAACAATTCAATACTGCCAAAAACGTCGTCAAGCGCCTCCAAAAAGCTTGCTCACCGGTACCGTTGAAGCATTTTGCAGGGATTTCAGAGATTGCCACTGACAAAATAAGAATGTTGTCGGAGTTCTTGATTGAAACTTTGTTGGGGATTAGCTTCGTTCCTCTCGAACCAAGTGTAATTGTTTTACGGATTTATGAATTTATATTTTTGTACTTCACGTCATGACATTCCATTCCATATTTGTAGATGTTGCCGTACTCCTTGTACAGCCTGATGAACCAAGACGTATGCGAGTCGTTATTTCGAAACATTTGTGTTCTTGAGAATGGACAGTGTCAGTTGTCGGCCAGTGTTTTGTTGATGAGAATTTGCAGCTTTCAACCATGGTGGGGCAAGTTTCTGGGGTCGACACTGAAGCAGTTATTCTCCTCTTCGAGCAACTACCTTTTCCCTCAGGACAGGTAAGAAATAAGGAACAAAACATTATTGGTGATAATTTTTTATTCACTGTCGTTTTCGTTAACAGAGTTTTCATCCTGCTTGTGTTTTTGGGACAAAAGTCGTTGTTGAATTGGCAGAACTCTAATGTCCTTGAGACTGCACTTGAACTTTTGTTGGAAGTAATTTCCCCAGTAGAAAACAGCACTGGATTTCTTAGCTCAAAGTTGGATATGACACTGCTCGGATGGGTCATAATGTATCTGTGCATGTGTCTGGATGGCGTTAATTGCACATTGGTCAACGGTGGTAATGGCGGAAAGAAAGATACCAAGGGTTTTAACCAAGGTATCTACCTAGTATTTTGACCCGTTTAAAAATTTTGATAACTAATGACAATTTCTATTGCTAGTTGCCTGCACACCATCCAGGTGGGATTTCGTTCAGGGGGAGAGTGCCCTTTACAGAAGAATTGTTGGACCTAACAAGTTTCAAGAGTATGGTGGGATTCGGCGCAGAATTCAGAAAAAAATGATGGTAACAAAGCAAAAGCTAGAAGAGCTGGACAATGTTGCATCAGGTTTGAGCCAGGTGAGATGAAATAACCCTACAACATTAATCTGAATTCATTTGACCTTTGCTAATCAATGTCACTGTGTCATATTGC
Source organism: Isotomiella minor (assembly GCA_034696445.1). NCBI lineage: Eukaryota > Metazoa > Arthropoda > Collembola > Entomobryomorpha > Isotomidae > Isotomiella > Isotomiella minor. The sequence continues at coordinate 14,398 of JAQIWU010001337.1, forward strand.
AGCCTGTCGTCGGCCTCGGAATGCAGTTGTCAGCGTTAGGGAACAAGATAGAGAATATAAAACAGAAGCAAGCATCCATAGGTAAAAACTTAAAACTGCAGTCATCCAAGCACTTTAAGGATTTACTTCAAATACGCCGATCAGAGATGCTTCTAAAAAGAGCTAGCCAAAAGGATGGCGGAGAGGGGGATGATGGCTCCGCTCAAGAGGTGGAAATTAACCTAAACCTAAATCCCACATTGTGCCTTCAAGTTGCGAGAAATCTCGCTATCTTTCTTTTGCGGATGGACTCCACCTGTCACTCGGATATATTTCTTGTCACTTGCAAGTCCTTAGCACGTATTGCAACAGCGTGCCGCCCAGCGATACCTATAGGTTCCATATTCACCCCTGATGCTTTGATATCCCTAATTCTTAGCGCAGTTGGGTCCGACTTCATTCGGCAGAAAAATTGGTCTTCTGCTTGGATTTCTCACGCAGGTTAGCCCCACTCAAAATTTGACACGACACTTTGGAGAATCTCTTAAAACAACGACTACGAATGGTTCTTGCAATTGAATTTTTTGTTTGTTTGTAGTAATGTGTCTGGTGCAAGATATTCTGGATGGGGAAAGAATGTTTCCCCGTAATAATGAGACTGAGTCACCAATAATATGCCAAGAAAATATCGTATTCGACCCGGATGAAACTCTTCCGTTAGATGCGTGTTCAAATTCCACAAGCGAAGAAAAAATGGCAACCGATGATGTAGACGCTGATCAATGTAAGTTGGCTTAGTTTAGAAATTTGTGTAGATTTTGTCTTAATTTATATCCTTTCCTTTTGTCAGTTACCCCTGTTCCAATGGACGTGTGTTCATTAAGTGGAGAATCCGACGAGAGTGACATAGAGGAGATAAGCGTCCCTTTCTCCATCACCCCAGAACATATGAAGGGGTCGCATGGTAATAAAAGGAGCAGCTCGCTATCTTTGAAACGTCTTTCCACTGGGACACACGGTGTCTCGACAGCTCTAGATGCAAGACTGGAAAATGGTGTTGAAAGTACAACTGAGATAAGACTTAGAATGATGGCAGTTGTGGATACCGAAATTTTAAGCCAGTCGCTGAAAGGACAAATTGAGGTAAGTGGATTTTGTGACGAGATTACGACTGCAGTTTTGTATTCTGCTTATTTCTATACCATAGGTTCCTGGGGAGCTCTTGAAGCGCTCATCGTCAAAAAGTGATGAAAGCACCATCCCGCACCCCTCACCTCCGATGCTATCGAGCGAATTGTTGTCCGAGTGTTTTGAAAAAATATTTCAAATGATGGCATCAGAAAATTGTTCAATCAGCATTGAAAAGGTGCTTCAGTTATGGATCAGTATTAATGTGGAACCAGGCACAACCGATACCAGTGATATCAAGCCCAGAATACCATTGTCACCGGGGTCCATATCCTCCTTGATTATGGCCTTTACAAAGTAAGACTACTATTACATGACTTTACTCAAGTTAAATTTACTTAGGTTAGGTTGAAGAAAGATGCAAGCAAATAATAATAATGCTCTTATCAGAAATTCCGGGATCGGTGTTCAAGAGTGGGGTTTGGCGTTTCAGTGCCTTCATTTGGTGTCAAACCAAAGAAACTCGGATTCCAGCAACGGGATGTGGCACTACATTATGACCGATCAATTCTTTCCTGATTTGATATTAAAGTTCATATCTGGCACCGGGATGCACCAGAAGAATCATATTGTTTCAGTAAGTTCGTGGCTGCGTTCAAAAGCAATCCTCTACCGTTTCTAACAAATAAATTTGTATTATAGGCTGGACCCACTGTGTGTCAACACTTTTACAACTTTTTGCTGCGCTTACGTCACCTGAGTGCCGACACTCCATGGACAGGCTGTCTTAAAGAGATTTTGCTTCGTGTCCTCAGTCAATTTCTCTCTGGTCCCTTCATAACCACGAACTTCCCCATTGATGCTTTTAACAAGTTTCTTGATCGGCTGACCTGCCCCGACTTTTCATACCTCAATCCTGCAACTGTCGTCAATTTGGTGCAGCAGCTTGGTTAGTATACTACTAATTATTTACTTATGCAAAATATTACGTTTATTTTTTTTTCAGCTCAAATTTTACACCAGTATGTCTTCTGCCCAAACAAGCTAACCGTGAAAGCGGGAGGTGAAATGAAATCTATTCATGCGACCACCAACTCAAATAGCGACGTGTCCTCGAAGCAACAGACGCATGATCAGTTTGATACTGTCATGTTTCGAATGGTATCCTTTATGGCATCTTTTGTCACCTTGCCTTACAAGACTACTGCCACAGTACGTTGTTCTTGTCAATTTAATGTACATTGTAAAATAATTATTTTGCAACGTCTTTGTCAAATTTTTTTTAGATGGATCAAGAAGTGCGTGACTTTTTAAGACAGTTGCCTGTACATTTTCAAATGCTTGAATGTGAGAATTCGTTGGTGCAGTGTCTTTCCAAATGCGAGAAAGACCCAAGAACGATTGCTGACCTGGGTAAGCACATAATTTTGGTTATTGCGTTACAGACTTTTGACTTTTGTGTTTTTGAAATGCAGTTCTTCAAATGGACTCAACCATGATGAGAATTATGTCTGTCCTCGCCAATCCTAACAATGTACTTAATGTACTTGCCAGTGGTGACCTCTCAAGTGCCTTTAATATTATGGAGACTTCCGTACCTACCACAGTAGTGGACGCTGTAATTCATCTTTTCTGTAAAATTCAGAA
>JAQIWU010001338.1:0-17132 GCA_034696445.1 Isotomiella minor
TGGCTTATAAGTATAGCCTTTGCCCCTCCTTTCACTCTAGTCGAAGAAATATTAGACGACCAATTTTTGTTCCTTGTTTTCCCAATATTATTCCATCGTCATCTAAACAAACACCATGAAACTTTCTCCCTTCCAACGGATAGCCTTAAGTTTCCATTCATTAACAGCCCGACAAAAGTGCAATAAGCATAAGACACAGTGGGCAAAGGAATTTTATATTTGAACCCATAAAATTCTGAAGGATGGGCTATTTACTTTGCGAAAGTGGTAATAGCATTTTTGTATGGTGGTTGCGTTGCATGTGGTGTCATGACGGTGGAGGGTGACACTTTCTCTATCGAAAAAGTTTTCTTTGGTGAATGAATTGATTGACATCAAGTTACTTCACACTTACTTTTGGCATGGATCGGATGGAAAAGTGAAATGAGATGATTGGATGATATGCTGTGTTATAGGATAACATTGATAACGTCTAAGTAAGCAAACAGTGTTTCAACTCCTTGCCACTTACACAAACACACATGAGCTCATAGGGATTCTATAATCTATCTTTGGAGGAGAGGGAGATGAAAATATAATAAAATGAGATTAGATGACCTAGTCGAACTTTCACGTCGTTCCAAACCCCAACCCCTTATATTTGTACCATAACCCTACTAGACGCTAGTCATGGCCAATGAAGATCGCGTAATGGTTAGTGGGATAAGATTGTCATCATCATCATCGCCATCATCTGCTGAATGAGAGTGAAAATCGAAAAAAACTGGTGATTCTCCACACTTGAAATCATAACAATATTTCTTTCCAAGGCGAAAGGGCCTACTATCTGTAGACTTATTTTTAAGAGATTGATGCCAAAGAGTGACGATGATGGTGTGAAGTGCAAGATAGAGGGAAAGGAGATCAATACGTCGAAGCTTTTTAAAGCCTTAGTAATGTACCTTCTTAATAGAAAAATTGCAGTATGGGAATAAGTTGTAGCATGCCTGCCCAAACCAATCATCACAATTGGGTGGGTTGTTATATGGTCAACTAAACACCCACACCACCAAATGTCACATCTTTCGTCACCTCACGACACATGTGTCAAAACCTAAATGTAAATAAAACCAGAATATAAAGACACAATATTTCACTCACCCCAGCCATCAGGGATGTGTTTTAAGAAAGGGGGAATGATGGCCTTGTCACATCGTGGTGAAAGTGGATGCGAGCAAATGAGTCACTTTTCATGAAAATTTAATGTTCTAAGGTTCCTTGCTTCTTGAAGTGTCCAATTTGCAGTTATTGCAAATTTGCTTGTCTTCCTTAGTTAACCCATAAGAGCATGCAGGGAGTATTGTACCAGAGTGCAAAAATAAATGTGCAGTTTAAGGTGACGCGACGTTGCATTAAGGCACGATTAGACAGGAACAAATGCTCAATGAAATAATCCATCCCAAGTGACTTTAACCCCTTGCGAAGTTATTCCCTTGGCCAAGCCAGAGGAAGAGATGAGTGAAAGCAGAGCATAAAGGAAGTCAACGAACACTGTCATCGTCGTATTTACATACACACACACACACACATCCATTTGCTGACTAGAGTGATATGATGAGTAAAAGCGAGACAGGGGAGGAAGAGGTATACCATAAAAGCGTCACGAAACATTTTGATGACCTGACCTGGTGGCAGGATGGATTTGTCAACATCGCCTGGAAATGTCGTAAAGAGCACTGCCGTCTTCATTATTATTATTATAACTAAAATGCCATGGGAGGAAGGGCTAAATTGAACTATAGTCGTTCTTGTCTCATCTTTTCTTTCACACGGCATTTCTTTTCACCGTGCCTCTTGTTTGGATTTCACGTTGCATCTGTGTACTTAGGTAGGTATACATGTGTGATGCTTAAATCGGCCAAATCTTACAATTCTTGTAGGTCGCGTCATGCATCGATAGTTCTTTTGATCTTCTTTAATTAAGCATGCAGCAGTTCAGGTATGAAGCAGGCTGTCTTTCATATTTCCTTACTAAAAAAGAAAAAAGGAGTTCATAATGTTGAGAATCGTTATGATTGAAAGAAAGAAATGCCACTTGCGCTGAATATGAGTAATTGTCACTCTCTGACAGCTCTGTCAATAATTAGGCTTGACCTATAAACATCAAAGCGACACAAGAGATCATCCCAACACATTTGAAGAAAAACCAACAAAGAATTTCGAAACGCACTAATCCACTGCATTGATCCACTTAATAAAAGACTGGCTGAATTGCGGGGTTGGCCTTCATTGGGCTTCCATCCACTTTTGTCCAGGTTATTATTACGAACGAGTCTTTCTACCTCCGCAAATTCTGATTACGAAGTTGATGGAGAAAGAATTGTAATGAAAGGAGATGAAAGTGGGGGAAGAAAAGAAAGAGAAGGAAGGAAGGAGATGAAAGATTGAATGAATTGAGAGATGGATTTGCTGCTGGTGTCTGCGTCTCTGGTCATCATTTCACTTTACGGGGGAGCAGTACAGCTGGGGACTGGTTCTTGTTTCTGCCAGCGATGGTAGTTCAGTGCTTGTCGTTGGTAATAGGAGTAATAAATGGTGGTGGAAGAGTGAATTGACACTTTTTTAAGAAACGCAGTGAAAAGAGAAAGAGAAGGGGAGAAAGTACACGGGAAGAAGGGGTCGCAGGAAATAAGATGTATTGGGCTTGGTTACTTGGCTGGTTCTCTTGGTGAAAGCAGAGAAAGGGGATTGAAATCATTCATAAAAGAAGACCAAGTTGTGACAAGTATTATCGTTTTAATAGATTGCTCCTCTTAAGTATCCTGTTCAATCATATCACATTTTATCCAACAGCATTTCTGCCCTTACAACTAACCCACCTTCCTCGTAAGGACCTCTTAAACCTCAAAAAGACTATCACAACCACAATGACAATCGGATGCTTTCATCAATGACGATTTTCTCTTCAATTTCTTTATTTTTTCTGGGCTGACCTCAATTGGACAGTAAAGATGTAACATGAGATTTTCTTCGTCAGTTCAGACTTGACACAAAATTTCTAAGCACAAATTTGACCAAAATTGTCAGCATTTTAAGTTAAGAATAACATACTGCATAACATAACATACTGGGTACTCCTAAAAGAGTACGAAAGAAAGGTATAAAGAAAGATTCAAGCTAAGAATAACGATCCCTGTGAGCATGAAAGAAAACAATATCCTGTCCATCAGTTGCAGAAACGTACAGAAATAACCATCTTTAACGTAATGTGGCTTGAGGCATTATGAAATAATATCACGATCAGTTCTGAAAGAGTGAGAGCTTACTAAAGTGAAAATGAATGTGATACGAAAAGAATGGAGGGATAGGGGAATGTGAATTGACGACAATGTGAAAGGATAAGACCACCCACCTAGTTTGAGTCTTTGGGCGAAAATCAGGTGCCTTAATTGAACAAGAAATTATGAGTACTCCAAGCACCGATGTCGTATGGTCCTCTACTTTCTCCACGCTGGAGGGGGTTTCTTTAGTTATCCTCGGATCCTGACATGAGATGAAAGTGAGTGGCACAGTATTTTGTAGAGACATACATACTCGTAGCGATAGAAGTGGATCTGTTCGATTAAGCTGGATTTGGGGGAAGCTGAATGGAACAGGCAAGATCATACGGTCTATACAAAATGTACGCTACGCTGTTTGCCCGAAAAAGGGAAATGCTGAGGAAGACCAGGTCAATAAAAGACGAATGAAGGTGTAGGGTTACAATAGAGTCTACAGAGTTAGTTATTAGAAAGAAAGTAACAATCTTCATTTAGTTAAGTAAGTTTGGATAGATTTCGGTAGAAGTTCAGTTTCGAAAGACCAAGACGATCAATGTCATGTTACTTCTACTTCTACTGGCACAGCCATGTTTCTTTGAATAGCCTTCGAGATCAGACTACCTTCAATCTCATCTCATCTTTCTCGCTTTTCTCCTCTGCTGAAAAATTAGTGCCGACTTTTGCAGCACTGCACAGAAAACTTGCCACTTCTTCAAAGAATAAAGATATAAATCATAATCGTCAGGTCGGGCAAGAAGAGGCTGGCTATTGTATGTTATCTACATCACCAATAACGATGCTGATCCACGAGCTATAGTGGTAATAACTACTTACTTTCTCCGATACTTACTTTGTTTCATACAACTTACAATACATCAGCATCCATTCCACTTTGGGAGTGATGAGTTTTATTCAATCTTAGTCGTACTTCCTTTCTTACCATCATTTGTTAGTTGATAAACAATAACAAGAGGGAAAAGCACAACAATCTGAAACTCTTTGTTCCACACAAAGTATGAGCCATATCTTCACTTTTGGTTTCCTCCTCAAACTTCATTCCTAATCAAAAATCGACGTTTCATAAAAGGTTATTATTGGTGTCAGATGAGATTTCCGTCAAAAAAAGAAGAAAATCCCTAAGAAGTGATCTTTTGTGTTTTAGAGTGAGCGATATTATTAGCATCATTGATCTTTCCAATCATCTTAGAATCTACTCTACCACATACCTCATACATACATGTACACTCGTATGTGTCCCTTTAATGTGTAAAAATTGAAAGGGCAGAGACAAAAATAAAATGGAAATAACTAGGCCAGTGTTTAAATCGTTACCTTACCACCTCACGTTAAAATGATCCATAAGAGAGTGATGCACATTAAAAGGGTCACGAAGGCATGTACCTAAATATAGCCTCATTCCTTTGATCTAGCGTCAGAGTCCTCAGAGAAAGATAAACGCATGTTGGACGTAATAGAGCACTGTCGAATCCATTCCAGCGAGTGTGGGGAGCAAAGGAACATGGGTAGGAAGGAAGGTTGAAACGTTAGCATGCATGATATCTGCTTAACGATTTCTAGATTGTTTTCCAAATTCTTATGTGGACTCCTATTACTTTTGCCTCTCCTCGATGGAAAAGAAAAGTAGACAAGACAAGTCAAGCCAATCGAAGAACCCAAAAACCCAAGCCAATGTAACCCAGTGCCAAAGTTATACACGGTGGATCAGTCAGTCGGGGCTGGGTGGGTCGAAGTGAAAGTATAGGACCAAAAAGTGTAAGGTCGTCATATCTTTTTGCAAGAGAGAGATAGTCTAGAGCAATCTCTGAGATTTCTGAGAGTCTGATTTCTGGCTGAATGAATGGTATGGTAAGTTGACTTTCCATGTTCCTGTTTTCGTTGTTCGCTCATTCGTCCGTTTGTTCCTTCATGTCTCATTCCCTTTTCCTATTTCCTCTCCTTCTCAGCCGCCTTAAACTCTGACTCAGGCACAGACAGAACGTATAGAAAGAAGAAGGAGAGAAAGAATGTGACATTAGGGTACGAAAGAGGCAAGTGAAAATGTTAGAAAACGGGCTAAAGGAAAACCTTTTTCTTTTGCATAGAAAATTTTGTTGAGCGAGGGAACGATCATCCTTCAACAAACAAGAGGAAGGAAGCCCGACAAACACACTTTGCCTACGTCTCCTTCCTTCCTGAGGAATCATTGGATACACTTTAACATCCGTAAATTTTCTATCTTCTAAGATTCAGCCAATTCTTTCTTTCTCATGGCTTTACTCAGATAAATTTCTCTGCTCCCTGCCACATGTCCCAGTCCTCTCCTCATATCGTATCGCATTATACATCATATCATAACATGTCCGTATTTGCGTTTCTTTTCCACCTCAGAGTCAGAGGCTGATGATGCTGCTGCATTCAAAAGTCCTCTCGTTGCAGAAGGCTCCCCAATTCGCATTTCATTCAATAAAATTTACGTCCTTGCATACATACTAGGGACAAGCTTGTTGTTTGTTGCATAATGTTTCCACTCTGCATGCCTCCTAGAAAGACAGAAAGAAAAAGCAATCTCGCACAGCAACGACTGTATCATGCAGAGTCTCCTTCCTCCTCACACCACGTTGATTCTACACAAAATAACATGAATGAATGAATGAACGGAGCCATCAAATCTCGCAATGCCTCTCTATTCAAGGGTGGGATGGGGGAAAGACTTGTTGGGCGACTGGAGAAAGCTGGCACATTGTTGTTGTAGTTGTTGTAGTTCTGCTGTGTATAAAGTGCCGCTGTAAACAAGACCGCTCAGTCATCTTTATGTCATCTCTGTCTCAGTTCCCCACATAAATAAATGCAGGAGGATAAAGAATGAAAAGAGATACTAGCATTCGCTCCATTTGGCTTCGTTTGCAGCTGCTGCTTGCTTCTTTCTCCTGCTGGACGCTTGTTGGCTAGTGAAAGTAGAAATTATAGTGAGTGCAGGAAGGAAGCAGTCTTGTTCGCATACACAATGTGAAGCAAAGATATAAGAAGCTCCCTGCCCAGCCAAGTAGGTAAACGTAGGAGAAAGCAAGTGATGACAGCTGAGACGTGAAGTCAAGTCAATGCCATTTAGGCGAGGAGGCGAAGAAGACGCTATAAGGCAAGCCAAGTTAGGGGTAAAAGACGAGGAAAAGAGAAAAAGCTGCTATGGCCAAAATCTTAATCCTAATCCTAATTCAATTCAACGTCTGAGCTAACATAACCAAACTTCAGCTGGCAGAAAACCGGCAGAGCTCTCTGAGCCTCAGCCTGAGACCGTCTTTAACGCTAAATCCTTCTGTCTGTCGGATGAGTATAATGAGCAGTGAAGGTAGCTCCTTCCCTTACGACGACGAGGGTGTATCTAGGGGAGTATGGGAACTGGATAAGATAATATGTGATAGTAGACTAATGCCTATTACCCCCAGTCAGGATGCGTGTGGATGTGTGTGTGGAAGGGAGTAAAGTAGGTGAGTAATGGTGAAGCGATGATAGTGTCAGAGAAAGCATGCAAATCTCAGCAGACAGAAGAATAAGCAAGAGAGACAGGGACCCGACCAGACCACGTCCTATCAGACAAGACAGAGATAAGAATTGTGCGAAAAAGTGAGAAAGAAAGAAAAAGCTACCGGGGAAAGTGAGTCAGAGCGAAAGCAATGCAAGTCTTTTAGCATGGCCATGTAGGCGAGAGGGTAAGTAAGCAAGGAAGCCTTTTCTTTCTTCTTCCTCGGACCACCGGGAAAGAATAGAAGAAGAAAGGGAATAATAGCCACTTGCTCACACCACCATCCCAAACCCACCAACACTACACAACTCACCACGACTGGTGGAGTAGTTCGAAGAGGGAAAGTATTTGGGCCCCTTTCTTCTTCTCCGTGTCTAGTAGCCGTGTGACTTTCTCCTTTCCCTGGACACTTTTTTGCTTCACTTTTTCCAGCTTTTTGCCACCATCAATGCAACGCAGTGCTCCAAATAAACTCTCCGTCTTTCTTTCTTTCCTTCTTTCTTTCATTCTCTCAAACAAAGGAACTAATCGTAAGAGCCCAAGCAAAGTTTTCTACCTCCCCTTCATCCTTTTTTCTCCTTGGCTAGAAGAAAAAGAAAGAAAGAGGACCGCTATTGCCACTTTCCCCATTTATTCTGAACACTACCTCACCATACTTTCTCCACTCCCTCGCCCACATCTCAGCCGGAACAAGTCAGAGTCGAAGAGTCAGAGAAGGTATAGTTTTTACCAGTTTTGTTCTGGTGAGAACGGTACTTAGTTGTCCCTTTGGTCTTTCTTAACGGTAGCCGCTAATGCTCTTCATTTTAGATGAGTTTACTCACTCAGTGGCTAAATTACATCACCCTCACCCATGATCTTCGACATTCCTCTGCTTTTTCCTGTAATTAACAAGCGAGGAAAAATTAGTCTTTTTCAAAGTTAGTTCCTTCCTTACTTACCACCACAACCTCCTCCGAAACCATCACAACCACACTCATCGTCGTCGACGTCACTCAAGTTATTTCAACTTTTACTTTGCAATGTGATTTTGCAATTGCTACTTCGCAGACCAGTTTTCTTATCTTTCAAGTTTTCTTTTACTTTCTTTCTTGTTATGAACCCTACTTCACACTCACTCGATTTCTTTCAACTCAACTTTTCTTATAAACATTATTTCTACAGGAAACGAGGTGGCAGTTAGCGAATTACCACAGGTTGAAGCTACCAGGGAGAAAACCAACCAATCTTTTTTACAACTATTACTTGCCAAAAGGTCAACATCTCTTCTCATACTCTTAAGATTGTGTTTCTTAAAAAAAACTTCTAAATATGGTAAACAATTGAGGAACTTGCTGTTGACGTAAAGACAAAATATAAAAATTAACGTTAGCTCCTTCCAAACACAAAAGTCCTTCATTTTTTGATGGAAAGTCGTAACAGAAGTAATTTTAAATAAGCGAAAGAATTTTTCGAAATTGCAATCCTTCCATCCACTTTTACATGTTTGAAAGTAAAATAGGGATACTATAATGGGAAAAGAGTCAGGAAGGATGAGAAAGTAGGCAATGAATAACTCGAGATGAGATAGATAACAGATTGGACGGATGGGTAATCAAAGAGTGTCATCATAAATCATAAATCACGGAAAGGGAGAAAAGACACATTGCATTTAGACTTTAGATGTTGAGACGAGAGGATTATTATGACATTTCTTGAATCTGAGAACTCATTGATTCATTAAATCTTCCCCCATCATAGCCATCCCAACTTCCGAAGCGGAGACTCCATAAGGAAACATGGGAGGAGAAAGCACGAGACTGCTGCAAAGCAAATAAGAAGTTTAGGCGTCTAGCGGAATCTGATCTGATGTTATCTAGATATCCTTATGACCCAAGGCACTGAAAGAAAGAGTGGAACGGAAGAAGTATTCGTTCAACATTCAATAATTGAGAGGAAACATTTATAGTGATTAGGGTGGGCGAACCAACAACGGCACTTCCTTCCTTTTATTTCCATCTCGCTATGCTATACCACAAGCTGTGCAAGTAACGTTAATTGACGAAACAAGGTCTTTATTTACGTAAAAAGAGCAATTTATGAAACCTACGTTAATTTCACAAGTTTTTTAAATCTTTAAGCCAATCTCTGAGGGCAGTGTGGTATTGGCAAATTAAGACAAATTAAAAGTTGCGTTTAAAAGTGTTGTTTTCAACACATGACTTGTGACAGAGATTCTGAAGAGATGAAAATTCCGAAAGAAATGTCCGTTGGCTGGTCCTCAAGTCTTTAGGCTTTAGCTCACCGGTTCTTTAGGACTTTCCGCCGTGGCGTTAATGTTAGTTTAATGCAATGTGATAGTGATGATGATAATCTGTGGCTGGGACCGTGTAAATGGACCAAGCAAGCAACAGCACAGCGGCATAGCTCAATGACAATGCCATAGCAAAAATAATGCTTTGCTGGTTGCGTTGATGCGATGTGCCTCTGCAACTCATGATGTGTGTGATGTGATGTATGTGAGTGAGTGAGAAACTGTTTTCATAATTCCATGCAACATTTGGATTTTATTTCCGGCATGTCTTTCTCCATTGTAGATCAGTCTAAATCTTTTCTCCTTTCTCTCCTTTCCCTCTCGCCTATAGAGCATACTTCCGTCCGACGGATTTATCCATTTACTATTGAACACTTCTTTCTTCTTTCTTCTTCTTCTTTCCCCCTCCTTCCTCACTCTTTCTTTTCTCATCTGCATCACTGGCATTCGCATCGCATCATGCCGGGTTTCGCTTTTCCTATCATCTCCTTGGTATTGTGGAAAGAAAAGAAAAGAGATAGAGAGAAACACACACACACACACACATATTCTCTGGGAGGAAGGAAAGGAGACAAGCGACTTCTTGCATTTGGCAGATTTAAAAGCACCAAAATCCCATTTATCGAATGTTTCATAGTTCCAATAATCTTGAGACGTGTAACGTGCCGGCCGAGGACTTCTGTCACAATAAATTCATTGGCTTCACTTTCTATTTCGGAATATTTCCATTTCGAAGCACGTGCAAGGACGTAAGCATTTATGGGTTCTTCATTCCACCTTATGCAACTTATCCCATCCAGGGAAGGTAGCTTATCTTCGGTCAAATGAGGAGAAAGGAAATCACACAAAAAAGATTCAGCAATACTTTGGCGAATTATCTTATCGTCTCCCCGGAAGATAGTAGATCATATTCATTCAGATTGGGTTTTTGAGTTATCTACATCGCACATCCCAGTGGTGGGAATTGCTGAATGAAGGAATGAGTGAGTGAGAAGTCTAAGTCTAGATTTATTTCCTACCTGCATAAAGAAAGTCTTTACTTCACACGACGACTCTTCCTCTTGATCTACTTCTGCTTTCCCCATTATCGAGCATAACGCTGTAAAGATGGAACTTAAACTTAAACCCACTCATCCAATCCTTTATTCAACGTTGCATCACATCCAATCCACCACTTTATTCTATCCTTGATTCTATAAAAATTATAAAAGTGCTCGTGCAACGACACTTTATCCCATATCGTTTTCTCAATTCCAGAAGGCAATCAAACAAGCCCAATTTTTAAGTTAGAATTGAACACGTCCATCCTTGTCCAGAAATTAAGGACATCCAGCAACAAGGATGTGTCATAATAATAACGAAACGGTTGTGTTTTCTGCTGGTGTAGAACATCTGCTGAAGCTGCTGAATAAAAGTTGCAAAATACTTGCAAAGGAAAGCAAAGAGGGGCAAACGACCCAGGAGGTGTCATCATATTTCAAATGGATGGAGATTCAATAAGTGGCGTGCAGTCATACGATGTATCATCTCAGTATTTATTGGGCAAGTTATCTCAGTTTGTTACCCCACCACTTTCGGGACCAAGATGTTTGTACCAAGCGGAAGCATGGCTGAGAGAAAGTGCTGATGTGTTGGTGTAATTGTTGACTGTTGATCAAATGAATGGTTGGATGAGTATCGAATAGTAAGTAAGTACATATCAGGAGGAGCCCGTAAGGTTTGGATCCTTAGAACCAACTGCAACTTGAGTTGAGACGAGAGATTATGGGAGGAGAGGGAGGCATTTTCTTTATAGAAGAATAGGAAAGAATGTCATTGATCATCCATCCTCATCTTGCTCTTTCTTCTTTTTTCTTAAATCCTTTGGTTTTGGAACCACGGCAAAGAGCACTGCAGTTGACCAAGGGATGAGGATTTGCCTTTGAGACACAGCTCTTCTGTATGCAACTAAAGCTCGCGACTATCTTAATGCTTCATATGTGTGGTTTGATCTTTGTCGGAAGAGATTTTTCTTAGTCGCTTTCCTTTCAACCCATAGCTACGGCTCATCGAAATATCAACTAATAACATTTTTCTACTATGCACTTGTTTTAATGGATTCAATTCAACATCGACTTTAAGAAAGTGAGTACATAGAATCGATGTTACATTTTGCATGTTGTGGAAAAAAGTTTAGATAATGTTCAAGTCGGATAATTAATTCATACTGTTCCCCAAGTCGCTCTGGCGTGGGGATTACTTACCCCCTGCTAAATTTGAAGTGACATTACGTAGATATAAGTCGCCTCTAACAAGGAGTAAAAGTGGAGTGAAATTGAACAAAGCTTTAACATTTTAGACGAAGGAAGTTCATCAATATAATTTTCTCTTCTTTCAACCCTGTTTTCTCTCAATCTATGAATGGAACAGTCCCCATCAACCCTCTCATTGTGCTCGCTCCTTTCTCCTTCACTTCACAAGTTCTTTGTGGAGTCACACAGTCTCATCTTGTTCAATTTGTGCCTACCTAATCAACATCTTCAGTGCAGTTGAAGGTGAAGGAACAAGTTCCGTCCCTAAAGAAATAGAAAGATGCATATAAAACAGAAAGGAAAGTGCATACAGGGACCATTCCCATGAGACTGGTGGTGGTGGTGGTGGTAGTACTTCCTTGTAGTCTATTGTAACTTAGTTCAGTTTTTGAAATCCTTGTTTTGATACAACATTCAACATTTATTTAAATTCTAATGAACATCCAAAACTTAAGCTATCCAGAAAGTGGAGCTTATTAGTTTGAAAACAGTATAAAATATGAAAGAACTACTCAAGTAACTTAACCCCTTAACAAGTTGTTCTAACATAAGAACCTTACCCTTCATCTCCTCCAGCATCACCGCGTTGAAAAGACGAAAGACAAGTCACTACAGTTTAGACGAAACTTACAGAACAGCGGTTCTCTCATTCATTCAATTTAGTTTAAGCAAGTATCCACTTGCTTGCGGACCAAGGGGAGAAAGGTGAGGTAAAACAAGGAACGAAAGGGAGCGAGAGACGCAGAGGGTGCATGCCTTATAATGCATGCAGTAAAAGAATTGTGCAGCGTGTTTGGTGTATTGTATAACAGTGGAGAAAGTGAGGGAAAGTAAAGTTTGTCTTGGGTTCACCTTCGGTTAGGAATACTTCTTTCAACCCCTTGCTTTGATGTCATTTCTTTTCACTGACAATTCCAGCACTTACCTAAGTATATCTCGTTCCCACATTCCTGGACCTTTCCTTTAATTTTTGAAATTGCCATCTCAATAAATTTCACACCCAACGTAGTTTTCAACGAAGGTGAAGGAATGAATTAATTTTTTGAGGGGTTAATCCATCTGCTCAATTTGTCAAGTTTTCATGATGAAATCTCTTTTTCTTCCAGGGGAGCTCCAGTACGGAGAAGGGAGAAGGGAACGGGTCGGAGAGGCGTTGAATGTGACTATCGTTGCTCCACAATCTGTTCGTGTGGGTGACACATTTGTCTTGAAATGTCTTTATGATTTGGGGGGTGACTCTCTCTACACCATGAAATGGTACCGCGGCGTTGATGAATTTTATCGTTATACTCCCAAAGAATCTCCACCTATAAAAACCTTCCCTTCGCCTGGACTCTCCATTGATGTAAGTTGGTTGAATATGTGGAAGTGTAACTGATTTACTTTTACTCTGTGTCTTGTTATTTATAGTTGAGTCAGTCCAATGCCACACAGTTGACGTTGCAGAGAGCAGACCTCTCCCTAAGCGGACGATACACTTGTGAAGTCACTTCCGAATTTCCAAATGTAATTGCAGAGGTCAAACATGTCTATTTAAGAGTAATAGGTGAGTGCCAAATGTATTTCTGTCTAATAATAGTCACACGTCACACAAAGGTCTTTGGTGAAAGCCATTGGGGAGGAAGGGTACAGGGCAGATATCTCTCATAACTTATGTCTCAAACGGAAGAATATCAAATCAATGTGGTCTCCCTGATACCACGACCAAAATTACATGCGTAGGTGGCCACAGTCATTAAATCATGTTAAACGTGGCAAGAAGGCTAAGTATTTTGTATAGTTAAGAACAAATGGCGATTTGTGTCTAAGGGGTGCTTGCTTTCTCCCCTCCCAAGAAACCGCAGCACACTCGCAGGGGCTACTAGGGTTTAGGTTATCCCATTCTATGAAACAGAATGGACAATTCGAGTTAAAACTGCAACAAAGAGGTCGTTAACTCAGTTCTACTACTTCACTTACTGTGTCTTTGTGGCATTTGATTTTTCACGGTTTTTCCCATTACACTCAAATGGTATTACGTCCCGGCCATTTTTGTTTCATCTCCCATCCTTTCTTCCTCCTTGAACGAGGAAAAGAAAGAGGTAAGGGCAGATGGGTGCTGTAACAGTTGTCCTAGTGCTACTTGGTACGAGTTCAGGTTGACTCCCGCAAGAAAGGAAGGGAGAAGATGGATGATAATGTATGGGGTGGAATTACTACACGGGGAAAGAAAGCAAAGTATCTCTATTTATGAATGTCCATTGGTTCAGTTACGCTTGGCCTTCTGCCTTTAAGGTTGCTGGGTTGGTAATAGAATTGCTGTTAAAAGAAAACCAGAACAGAAGCGACTTTGTTTTTTTGGGGGGCTTGCTTTCACTTTGCTATGCCCAGTGAGAGTCGAGCCACACTAAATCTGTCACCCCAATATGTGTGGAAAGGCTGTTGTGGCTATTTTATGATCACGTGTGTATTTGTATGTGTTTGCGTAAATGTGAAGTGAACATAAAAGGACCCTCGAGTCCAGGCTGGCGAGTACCTACTTGTACGAGTTTGGTAACGGCTATCTAGCCGCAACAATGCGGAATAAGCCTGACAGTAATTGTACATTACATTATACTGCGACTATTATTATCATCATCATTATTACTATTATTTTAACACCCAACAAAACATCACCCAGACCAAACAGGGGAGGACGTAATTATTATACAAGAAAACAAAACAAAAAAGTGAATAGTAGTGGGAGCTTTTCTGTGAGACGAATGGATACCACTATGGTTCAGGATTTTCTCAAGAGACCATTTGTTCAAGAAGGGGAAAGAGAAATTCGCATAATGCGAATAGGTCTCTTAAACACTTATTGCTACGACGTCTCGATTGCTTCGTTTTCTCTCCGACAACTTACAATTAGGGACCCTCGGTCCAACAGTGAAAAGAACATATATTCCTTGTGAGCTAATTTCGTGGCTGTCCAAATTATCAGGTCAATTTTTGGGTGTAATACGATCTAACAAAACTGAACAAGCTTTATAAATTCCCAATTCAGTTGCATCATTTCTTCTCCTGGTCCAGTTATCACCGAGAAACGAAAAAAGTGATTACTTGCACGCTAATTCTGTGTCGCAGTGGACCTAGACATGTAAATAGTAAAACGTAGGGAAAAATAACAGCAACTCGTTTCCATACCTTACGCTTTCAAACCCAGTGTGTGCCATGGTCCAATTTTTCATGGAGAACTGCGAAAAACGCATTTAATGTGAAAGTTATTAGTGCCCTAATTATGTAATGGCACGTCACTCTTAGCTTCGACAGAATCATGGCAGCGTAGTGGCAGATCCTTTTTGTAAAAAGGCATTTTAGCCAGAGATGATGAGCGTTTTCCTGTACGTTTGTATCCTATCTCGTTTTTTTACCCATTTCGACACCACCATTGCATCGGAATTGTTTCATTTTATATTCATCTTGCAAAGCGTGAAGTGCAAAGTTATGAGGAGGAGCGAAAACAACTGAACTTAAATCAGAATGAGGATTTTGTGCGTTACTTTAGGTGTAGCTGGATTGAATTGAATTACACGAAACAAAAAAAAATGCCTTACTTTCTCCCCGTTAGTGTTTGCACTTTCTCTGTACACGCTATATGTTTAAAGTATATTGTTTGGACTGGCATGATGACCGACCGCGAACATGCCAGTTTTGTTGCAAAGTTTTCCCCAACTTTCTCTCCCCCGTTCAAAAACTCAGACCGGACTGAAGAGACTACCAAATTGAAATTCCTGCATTTTCCATTCCTCCTTGTAGTTGTTGTTAGTAACAAGCAACCCTCGTTGAAGCAGTTGGGGAAGAGATGGTATGACGATATGGGAGAAAAGGACATGGACTCAGGTTATGTTTGAGGGCAGAGAGAAAAATGATTCAAGTTGACTTCTTTTTTGCGACCCCTTTGCACATTCCACGTTTACAGTTTGGAAAAGTATGCAAATGCTAAACTATTTTACAAGTCCCAACATTATGACACCGAGTGTCCTGTGACATGAGGTTGACTTCACCAACGTCAAAATGGAGTAGGAAAACAATTTTCTACAAAAAGGGGTTCCTGATGGAAAATATGACATGGGACCCTTGAATTGTATTGCATTACACACAGTCGTCCAAGAAGTTGAATTGTTTAATATAAATACAATCACGGTGAACAGCTTGCCTAGGTAATAAATAGTTTCTCCAAGTGGAGTAGTTGGTAATTGCAAAAAACAAATAGTTCTAAATCCCCACAGTTTTACCAGTTTTTTTACCTTTTATTCTTGAACTATAGAAAACATGCCTTTGCTGCGCCTAGTTTATAAGGGGCAACATTGCTGAACAAGTTGTCATTCTTGGAAGGGCATTTTTAGTAGTTGCTTATTATGGATCATAACAAGCAACATAAACTGTTTATTATTGCTATTAAATAACTGCAGACGAACGTCATCATCGTCATTCACATCGTCATTGTCGTAGTCATCTTCCTTCATCGTTATCAGGATCACTGAATATAAAAGACAAGGGACAAATCTTCCAAATGGCAATGCGAAAAAGCAAGACATGCATGCATACGCATTGGTAGAGGGAAAGAGGAAAGAAAGTGTTTGAGTGTGTGGATTAGAGATGTAGAAGAGCGAGTTAAGAAAAGGAGAAAGGCGTAAAAAGGTTCTAAACTTGAGTTTTGCGTGAAAGCACAGATTTAAGTCAAGTCGACTGGGGAAAGCAGAAGAAGAGAAGAGCGGAAGGGATGAGGAGAGAGGAGACGACACTAAGCTAGAATAGAATAAACTTGTGGACGAGAGGGGATAGGGACGTGTGCGGGGAGAAAGCATCAAGTGTATAAAAGCAGGGAGGTAGACGTCGGACGAGGTTTTTAAAAGTTTATTATGGTTTTGTTTATTTCGCCCCTGTCATTTGTTCTTGTCATATGACGTTCTTCTTGCTGCATTTCGTGACGAGACCAACTTCACCACCACCATCGTCCTCACTATGGTAGTAGGAGAAGGTACCCTTCAACAAAAACGAAGGGATGTGAAATCCTACAGAAAGAACTGCAAACACTATAGGAGTAACTTTAAACCAGAGGAGAGGTTCATCCAAACTAACTAATAATAGCATAGTATCCAGTAGACACTTTTGTCTAATCCCATTATACGTGTACATATGCAGTCTCCACTTCAAGAAAAATGAAAATGACTCAGAGGACACAAAGTAAAATTAACGATCTGTTTCCTAAGTAGGTGGTGTGCCCATGAAACATGTATTTTTTAGTGTGCAAATTTCTACATTGTCGTCTCATCTTGGTTTTCTTGGAGAGATATGCTAAATCCAAGCCTGTGGTAAAAAAAGGTGAAAAGTGATTTAGAGGTTAGAGTGAGAAGTATAAAATTTTAATTTTGCTCGCTCTTTCCCTTTTTTAATTTAATCACGAAATGTTCATTTCAGTTAACCTTGAGCAAATTAAAAACTATGGCACCCTTCCTTTCTACCTTCAATGTTGAGCATGTTGTAAAGTTCTAATGACCAACCGACAGGATGACAATGCTGTGGCTGTTGTCAAAACTAACAGAAGTAAAGTTCTTGTCAATGTGTTAGGTTTTGTGAATGTAAATAATTTTTAAATCGAGATTGACAGTACTTAACAATTCATCATGTTTAAGGGCCAGTTAGCAACAAATTAACTAAAATTGTCGCCAATGTCATCAAATGGGAAAACCCTGTCGGGTGTGGAA
>JAQIWU010001339.1:0-17126 GCA_034696445.1 Isotomiella minor
ACACATCAAATCAAATCAAACTTTCCTGCATAACATACTAGAATTTCAAAAGCTGTTAAAAGGAAGACCTTGTGTCAAAAACTAAGAAAAAACCGCCAGTCTCTTCACTTCCTGATTGGCTTTATTTATTTAAAGTGAGTATGCATTTAATTGAAGATGTTTATCCGTATTAATAAATGCGATAGGGACGCCGTAAAGGCAAAAACTAGAAGAGGCCCACAAAATCAAACAAAACCACTTGAGTAAACGGCCTTGTGTTTGGGCTACGTTCGTTTTCTTTAATAAATACGTAATCGGTTTCATGTAAGTTCAAAAGATAAAGTAGGGAATATTTTTTGAATTTCTCAACATTGGAACCTTGATTATGAAGTTACCAAAAGTACGCTGTTCATCTTAAGTACAACGAATACGCGTGCAGATATTTCTTGCAGATTCGAGTTCCTCTAACTTCCCGAGAATCTATCCTCCGTTTCAAATATCGTTACATTGTGAGGGGTTCCGAGTTTTTAAAAAGGTGAAAAAAACTCAAATTCTCAAAAACTCATACAATTAACATTGCGGGGTATTGCAAGAAACCCCAAAATCCCCATTACGATGTATTGCGAGAATTCACTTTTTCTCCATTAAGCATGTATAGGAAATTTCACTTTGGTCACTAACATTTTTCTTCGTCCCGTCCCTTCAAGGGCCTATGGGAAAGAAACATATGTGTGACCCTTCATCCCTTCCAAGGGCATTCCACTCCAGAAAGTTTGATTAAAAAATTCCAGATTCACCCCGAAATGTACCCTTGTCAGTGCGATTGGGCTAATCGTTGCATCTGTAATCTCAATTGGCGTGGGTAAAATAGGCGAGTTGAATGAAGTGAGTCGTATGCAAGATGAACAAATTAATCATTTACATGAGCAGAAGGACATTTTGCAGCATATCTCAGTGGTTTGACGAACGGTTCGCCCTCAGAAATGGCTGTAATAAGTAGTTCACGAAAAATGCTGACAATGAAGATCGGGGCATTAACTTTTGGGTTGTATGTGGCATGGTTTAATGATACGGTATTAATGCGTATGGTGACCTGATTTATAATTGCTTACTTGCGGTTTCGCTAAGCATTTTTGCACTATGACTAGTAAAATTGATTTTTTATTGCATCCATCGTTCTACTCTCATGCCTAACCCAGTTCCGATCAGTATTTTCATTTCGTTCGTTGACGGTACACCTAACAAATCTTTACTTTGAATCATACGAAATGTGTATTATGGGGCAAACTGTTCTGAGCTTGGTTTTCATCGCCCTGATGGCGTTCAGTGAGCAAGGTGACCCAGCCCATGACATGCTTTAAGAACATATTTGTTTCAGATTTAATTTTGCAGTGCATGGCGGGGGGTACAAGGGATTGTTGTGTGGGGACAACCCCCTAGTCACTTGCGACGACGACTGCACGGGTAATCACGGGAGCCTTCGAGGAGGAACCTGTGGGCGCCTTTCGGATGGGGACTACAACTGCTACTGCCACCACCAGCGGGCAGCAGTTCCAAACCCAAACACCCTTCAATGTATGGCCGGGGTTCGACCGGGGTATGCGCAGGCGGTGTGTGAGCTTGACTGCACTTGCAACCACGGCGCTGTGGGTGGAGAGTGTGACTTTGGGATGCAGGCATGTGTTTGCCACGGAGTTGGTTTGAATAAGGAGAACGTAAGAACGAACCGACAGTTTACAGTTCAATTCGTAGTTATAATTTGCTCAATTTTGCATGGAATATATAGGAAAACTGTATCGCGGACACTGTTCCGCACTTTGCCGAACTTTTTGTGACCCTGCTTGGAGCTGACGCACTGGGAGAGGGTGGGATGGCATTCATTAAAAAAGCTTTGAAGTTTAAATCCTACAATTCAACAACGGATGACTCATCCTACCAAGCATATTAGGGATGCATCAACAACCATGACACAACTTCGAAAAATACTTCAAAAATGCAGATAAATAACCCAACCTTAAAGTACATTAAATTATAATCAAGCATGATCAGAATTCAGCGCGCAAAAAATCTTTCGGCTACGGCAAGCAAAGGAATGCTACAATCAGTGTAGCACAAAGGATGACTAATTTCATGCATGGCTGTACAGTATGAATAATCAGCATCCTATATAAACAAGGCAGCAATGACATTTTTGTCACCGACGGAAAAGTTGGCATGGGCTATGACGGAGTTTCCCGTTAGAGGGGTGACTCTGTGGGAGTGGTTGCGAGCGCATAGTGGTTTGGGTAAATCAAAGAACCGGTGTAGATGTCCATAAGGGTACGTGTAAGATGAGAATTCGTATGCAGGTTATAAGAGTATCCGCTCTCCATTCCGTGAAACCATATCATCTGCAACCGTCGATAACGCTTTGCCACTGCAAGTTGTGTACATTAGTACCCCACATTGCTCTATCTCAGGATGGCACATGATTAATATGCATGACACCCATTCCATTTCCCAACTTCACCATTTCCTAGCGCGTTTGTTTTTGACGACCTCGTTTTCCATTTATGATTTACGAACCAACAGCATTGCCAACATTTATATTGCATATCCTATGAATTCATTTACTTTTTAAACCAGAGGCAAGCTTGTGTCCGCTGTGCTTTTTGGATAAAAACGTCGCAATTCAATTTTGACGCTGCCATTTCGCACAATTATCCAATGTATAGAGGATCACGGCAGTTTCTTCTTGATGTTTTTTCGGACCTGCAACTATGCTGGTCCAAGCAGAAAAGGGGACAGGCACTCTACGCTCCCACCGTGAACCACATGATGGAAAGGATCGTGGTCCTAGGGATCTACCCCTTTCGGTACAAAGAAATGAAAGTGGTGAAAGGGGAATGCCTGTGGCCCAAGTTGCTGTCCTCGGTTGCCCTCGTCGGGGCTCTCCTTCAAGGGGTCCTGTTTCTAAAGTGGTTCTGGGGCAATGCAAACAGCGCGGAAGGGGACATCGAGATGTGGCGAAGCATCATGGCATACTTCCTTTTCATCAAGACACTTGTCCCTTTCCTCACCTGGATCATTGGGAGCCGTCAGAACGATGTTGAGGAGCTGGTCAAGTGTGGGTACGAGCTAGAATTGCGATGTGTTCGAGATAGGAACGGTAAGATTGATTGTGGACCGGGAACAAAATGTCCGATTTTTTAAATATTTTTTTTCCTTCTGTTGTATAGGGGCCCGGGGTCACGTGAAGAGGGTAATCATCCTCATGTTCCTCCTCATGGTGTCCTCAGGATGGAGCAATACATGCATTATCTTTGTGCTGAGCTACGCCATTCCATGTTTCCCCGGGCTGAGCGGAGCTCACCTCATACCTACCTGCTGGAAAGGGTGGCTTGACCCGGGAGCGGGCTACCCGGCCCGGGTGTTCCTTGCCTCCTTGTGGGAGGTGTACATTTGTGCCGACATGATGGGGGGCCTGAACATGTGGCTCGTCCAAGGGATAGGCTACCCGACAGAAGTAGCAGACTCGTTTGGATGCGTTGTCATCCTCGTCCACCTGTTGTCCAAACCTTTCACACATTCTCAAGGGTTTCAGCAAGGAACTCGGCGGACCCCTGGGTTTGCAGAAAATAAATGGAAGCAGCGGTTCTTGGCGTCATGTGCCCCCTTGCGAGTCAGCTTCGGTGGACGAAACTTCTTCGACAGATTAACCGCCCTCAATATTGCTCAGTTCATGGTGGACCGATTTATTCAGCTCCTCCTGGGTTAGCTCTGTTTGTCGTTTTAAGTCTGTGCAGTTTTGGCGCACTTTTTTGGTTAAACACGCGGATCGATAAAACGCACAGTAGTCAATCCAAATCAGTAGCAATTGTCGAACACCCGGTATTCATCAATGGCTTCTTGGAATACTCATCAAATATTCCTTTACGCCAGTAGTGGAGGAGGTTCTGAGAAAATAATTGGGTCGGGTGAATAGATTGCTAATTTTGTTCCAAGAACTCAATTGAGATCGATTTCTATCGAGTGTCTATTGGGTTTCATTCAGTCCCGTATTGCGTCCATCACATAGTTTTCAGTTGACTTGAGGAAAAAGCGTTGTGTTGTCTCTATTGAAAATGGGCTTAGCAGGGATGGTTTTGTTATGCATTGGCACCAGTGCTTTGCATGTTCCTAGGGAGTTCCCGGCCATGGGAACAGCAAACATGCCACTTCTGCATCCCATACTTGGGCACTTTAACCACGACAAATTAGCATGTTGTCAAAGTATTGCTTACGTCGGACGTTTGAATTCCTCGTCTTTGCACACCCCGAACATGCCAGCGGTGCTCTGAGCGTTCTGCCATTCTCCAACATCGTATCTCGAGCCCCAGTCCTGGTGTAAGAAACAAGACCCAATGTACTCGGAAGATGCTCATTTGGGCATGCCTGCTATTCCTGACCACAACTGCAAATGCGAAATTGTTCTTGTGGTCGCTTGCTTAGAGCCCTGTCGCATGCCTTACTGCGCAGAGGAAACGTCTAGAAGAATAACCAGCGTCCTTTTGTCTATTGCTGGAAGTTACTTTCGAGGTCAAAGGCTTACCATGCAGGGGTACTCACAGAAACCGGTCTACAAAATGTCACACCGAGTCCACCACACCTTCGCTGTCGTCATTCCTTGCGTAAGAATGATAGCCCCTGGCATTTGGGATCCTCTCGATAGAAATTGGAGTGGTTGCCTGGTGGGTCAGAATAGATTGAGTGATCAATTGCAACCATCTCGCCCTCAGTTCTCTGTTTTACTCCTTCCCAGAAACGAGTCGTTCACTGTGTCCATGTTAATTGAGTCAGAAAGGGCGGCGACCACCAACCGCCGAAATATGGTCGTCCTTCATTTGCGGTATGAAAACAAATTTGACATGGCCCGCGTCATGCAGCAGTTGAGGAATGGGGACAAATTGTTCACAATTTCGAGAACTTCTGACCACCTTCAATGGGCACACTACAAAATGGTTCAAATTCTATTCCTCACCCTAAGTGGATATCACTTGTGATCGGGATTTTTGGTTTCGCGGCATTCATCAAGATTTCGGAGAACTGGTCTGGTTCGACTAAACAAAATGATGCTGTAAAAGTTGATACTTCGGAACTCTTGTCAGCCTTACTCGGCAGCCTTATTGAAGAACCGTACCCGATGCCAAAGATCATTTGGGATCGTGTGTGGTTCAGAATGGCCATCACGGCGTGGTTGGCGTCCTCAACGATCATGAGTGCCGGTTATATTGGAACTATCATTAACTTCCTAAATTCCCCGACACCGCCAACCCAGTACCGAAGTTTCCTGGACGTAGGTTGTGCCGAGGACACGATAATAAACAATGTTTCATTTAATGCTTTAGTGAAGAAATGGAGAGGACGGCCGCCTTCACATGAAGCCAAAAATTGGAAGGAGCGAAGGCATGTCTTGAACCACGTTAAAGGGCGTCAGAAGGAGTGCTACGCCGTCTACGAAGAACCCCGTGATTATTATTCGGGCAGTTGCTCTTATTACTCTAAAAGTTGGGATAGGAATGACGCTTTCACCGACGGAACCGGTGATTTGGTGCTATGGTTTTATGAAATACAAATGTACTTTAACATAGAGCTACATCTTTCTGGAGGTGAGAGTCAAATATTCTCACTTATCCAACGCCAGGCAAACTTTCGATTGATTCACAACGACGTGAGGCAAATTCCACTCAAAATAATGGATCAATTGATTCATAACGTCAGCAGCTTGAAAAAGCCATATTCAAGGGAAGAACATCGAGTAGCGGTTGAGGAGGACTTGGTTGGTTGTGGTAAAACAATTTTCATGTACCAGCATCACGGGTCGGCGGCGGAAAATTCCTATTTGACACACCTTATAAAAACATACCCAGGCCTTGGTTGGTACAAGAGTGATCCACAAGAACCTCCACTGAACCCTCGGGAAACGTTTGCAGCTTTCCAAACGTACGGGAGACCGCGGATTGTGGGCGACTTCAGCTGGATGGTCAACTTTGGATTGTGGGAAATGTCCGTGTGGGATGTTTCCTCCTACGTCACAAAACGCAAACAGAATGACGTACAAATGATATCGAAGTTGACCTCAAAGGGGGTAGAATCCTCTTGGAGAGCTTCACACTACAAAAGAGATCGGTTTCCCCAACCCTTGGCATTTGAAAATTGTTCCCTTGGGACTCTTTTTGTGGTCGGATTGACAGCGATGGGTTTTAGCACAGTGGTTTACATTCTAGAACTTTCGTTGCGCGGAAGGGACCCAAAATATTTGGTCACATGCTGGTACTCGAAAACGCGTCATATAACTATGATAGGACTTACCTTTGGCAGCAATATTGCTGAACAATTATCCTACCTGACCCGTTCCTGCAAACAACGATTATCGTACAAGGTTTTTTACCGTATCGTACGAGTTTCCCAGGTAAAATTTCCCTTTTCTGCCCCCAGCAGTAAAAAGTGATTGTACTGACCATTGAATCAAAAATGCAATGCATAAACTCTGACTATGAATTTAGACAATCTCCTTGTACCTATTAATGTGAGCATAGGCATTGACCTGACAAAACGTTTTTCAATATATTGAACCTTACAATTCGGAACAGTTGTCATTCATTTCTCCTCGTAAAAGATAAATGCATGGTTATCTGCTATAAAGATAACTATAAAGATAAATGAATGGATACTGCGGACAATTTGTAAATCATCGCTTGGAAAAGACAATGTCGACGGATGGAAGTTAATAATTGAGTTCCTGTCATCCGTAAATAGCATTTTACATGATTGATGCCCACTCCCGTCTCGTAAGTTTTTCGCAATAAACGGTTTGATTAATTACTGTCAATATGGCGTTTTTAATTAATCCAACCAAACTGCTTATTTGCTTAGATGTTCGAAATCTGTCTAAACCTCGAAATTTGCTGGTATACTCAAGTGGTGTTAGATTGTCCCCCAGCGAATTATTTTTAAATTGCGCAAGGACAGTCAATTCAACATGCATATCATTAGCCCAAAGACAAAAGTTGTATAATTTGTGAGACAAAATGTGCGGTTACAACTGGTGGACGGGAGGGTAATAAAACAACACCTGCGTTTTAAAATCAACCATTACAGTATATTATGGAAATAAAATTGTCAATTAATGTCAGCTTGTAAATTGATTGGTTGCGCATATTGATGCAATCACACTGTCTGGCAGAAGATGAACAAGGAGGAAGGGTCAAACTGGTTTCAACGGCCCTCCTAGTCGCTGGTGGAAAGCGATGGGTGGGTCGTGCTAGAAATGGTAAGGCAAAAAGGTGCACCAAATGGGCGGTTGTTACGCGTTGTGAAACTTCAAAAAAATCAAAGATTTTGAACTTGGCTCCCAAATTTAACATTTATGCATAGGATTTAAATGTCTTTTGATGACAAGAAATCATTTTTCAGAAATGGCATGAAATGCAACATTATGACTTCCGAAAATAAAGAAATATGTGCTTGGTAAGCAGCATGACAGTGACAAAACTCGGTTGGTATGACGCATAACTTTGCGACTATGACTTTGTTTGACATTGGCCTCCCCATCAATCACGAGGGGTTGCTTTGGCATCACCACTTCTCTGAATACGATTTGTGATCACTGCTTGGATGTCGGACAATTGCAGCCATAGATGTGATATTTTACACTAGTTGACGTATTCATGGATTCATGACGCTTGTGTACGTTGAGATGATCAACTATTCATGAATTAGAATGATCCACAGATGGATGAATTATTCCTCGCCAGTTTTGGGTTGTTTGTTTCTATTGTTGCCTTTTTTAATCTGTAGTAGTGACACGTTTCTTCTACTTCTAGCCCTGAGCAGGCCGGTGTGGAAAGGAGACTGGGAAACATGAGACCTTCATCTGGTAAAAGTGCAGTGACGTGGTTCCGTCTTGTTCTCCTTGGTAAGATACAACCGTATTGACATGGAATTGACAAATTGCAACCCAAATTTGCGATACTGTTGTTGTTTTCGTTACCTACATAGCGTTGACAACAATTTGTGTTTGCTGCCAACCAGGGGATGAGCTATGGTCGAAATTTGTGAGCAATGACCTCCCTGAGCACGACTGCACCAAGGGACCTGGACCCTGGGCAAGTCTCAAATACCCCAACCGATGGTATGCTTGTACGCAGGTGGAAGGGAAGAATATTTACAGCCACGAGTTGGCGTGCTCCCGAGGCAAGACAGTAAGCGATGTATGCTACAACATATCGTCTTCACAATGCAACAGCCCAGATGAGGTAGGGTCCTGCACAGGGAGATTCTTTTCCAAAGATTTGGTCCGGAACTGTGACCTTCGAAAATCTAGGGGACCATTCGTACACCCCACGGATCCCACAAGACAATTCACTTGTAAACCCTTAGCGGGCGCGAGTAATTTGGAATGGGAGTTTGACTACGAGGAACGATGCCTCGACGGAATTGCTTCCGGAGCTCAGAACAAGTGCTGTTCCCCTGTTTCCAAATGCCTTCTACAAAATGCAGACTTGTACAACCAATCGAAGGTGAAACCATTTCGCGCATCCCCTCCCTTCCCAGACATTCCAGACGGGTACACATTATGGGACGATATGTTGGTGCCGAAGGACATTAAGCAAGGATCATTAGTGAGGAATGCCGTGCCCAATAGCTACAGGCGTTGGCCGACGGGAAAGATCCCTTATTTCATTGATGAAAGTCTGGGTAAACATTTGACAAGTTTCGACTCATGTATATTGTGCTACAATTATTATATTTCGCAGACCGGATCCGTCCTGACATAGAAGCGGCGATGGCGGATTTTCACAACAAAACCTGTATCCGTTTCTTCCCTTGGTCCCCTGGTTATCCGGAATACATTTACCTGTTTCTTGGGGATGGATGCTATTCGTTTGTGGGTTTACAGGTAACCCGAGAAATCAATGGACCACGTTCATTTGCTTCTGTAATTCCTTTCTTTATAGCACACAAGGGGACAGCAGCTAAGTCTGAATCCATCTTGTCGGCCAAGTGTGGGAGTGATAATCCATGAGCTTAGCCACGCTGTTGGGTTCTACCATGAGCATACCAGGAGTGACAGGGATGAGTACCTAGAGGTCCGTTGGGAGAACATAAGTCCTGGTCAGGAGTCCAACTGGGATAAACTTCCCAACTTTGGCAACATCCTTTTTGATAATTTCACCACGGACACGGTCATGATTTATTCTAGCCTATCCGGATCCAAGGACGGACTGAGTCCAACGATGTTAGACAAAAGTGGAAAGGAACTTCCAAATATAAAACTACGCAATTCAATGACAACCACGGATGCAAGCAGGATGAACACGTTGTATCAATGCGCAGAAATGCCGAGACCGACCGACTACCACATATAAAAGAATACGTAGAAAGCAATACATCACATATTCTTGTGATTTAATGATAATAATATAGCAATCCTTATCAGCTATAATGTCCAATAGAGTTCCTCCTCAAACTCTATAAATTACCCTTGCACAATTTGAGGTGAATTGGTTGACGCCGTAGAGAGTTATCCTGCCCACAGACAGAGAGACGGACGGACAAAAAGTAGCAATACTTAGTTAAAAATCAAGGCAAATATATGCGAAAAGGGTCCATAAACCCCGAGTTATAAAATGAATTAGTCCAAACCTGGCATAACTACATTACCATTTACACAATTGGTTTTTCCGAACAATTGCAGCAGATATGGTATTAGTGCATTAATTCCTTTATGTAACCTGTGTTGATTTGGTAATTGAGTATATCCAATGATTCCACGTTAAAGAAAATCTCGTATGTTAATTACCCACGGAAAAAAGTTATAATATTTATGACTTCGTACTTGTATAAACTGGAGATCAGAGATTTTTGTAACGTCTAGATCATTGGAAGCCGTGACGTGACAACATTACGTGTAGCTTTAAAACTTCACCGCGATGACGACATGGATTCTTCTTATTCTAATTACCTTTGGTAAGACGTCCTTCAAAGAAAATACTTACGTATCGGTTCTTCTGTTTCCCATGTTGTTGATATGTTCCAAGTCACCTGGGTTTTACCTTCATGTCTCCACCCTTTACAGCGTCGACAAGGATTTGGTTTGTCGCTTCCACGCAACGTGATGAAGCATGGTTTAACTTTGTGAGCCATGACTTTCCTGAGCACGACTGTCCCAAGGGCGCCACATTTGAAAATTATAATGCATATGCCTATGCCAGCCTCTACTACCCCAACCGCTACTATACCTGCATGGAGTTGAACGGATGGTTTTACTACTTATCAGAGTTCGCGTGCCCCTCTGGCGAATGTTACAACGCTTCCACTTCAACAATAATTCCGGTGCCACCTTGTAACAGCATTTCCTGCAGAGGTGTATGCGACAGGGCCTCCTGCGAAGGTAAATTCTTCCCAGTGGATAGGGAACGGAACTGTGATGTTCGCAGGTCCAGAGGACCATTCATCCATCCCACGGATCTGACCAGACAATACCTGTGCCGACCCGTGGCTGGAAACAACAGCAATGAATGGGAGTTTGACACGGAGAACCGATGCACCGTAGGAATTGCATTTGGGGATGAAAAGACGAGGCCCCAATTGGCAACTTGCTGTTTAGACATTGCCTTATGCCTCGAAACGTATGCGGATTTCTACAACCAATCCGTCTTGGATGGTGCTCAGAAACGTCCCAGCCCACCTTTCCCCGAAATACCAGCTGACTACAAGAGGTGGGATGACATGCTGGTTCCTACAAACGGACCGTCCCAGATGACTAAGGATAGCTGTTGGCCGTCGGGAATGGTCCCATACTACATTGACGACAGTCTAGGTATTCTTTAATCTTCAGGCTCTGATTATGATAATGCGAATCCAGTTTGGAATTTTACATTCTTCTAGACCCCCTTCGCCCAAACATAGAAGCCGCAATGGCGGAGTTCCACCAGAAAACCTGCATTCGATTCCTTCCCTGGTCCCAGTCTGACCTGGAATATACTTACCTGTTTCAAGGTTCTGGATGCTATTCCTCCGTAGGTTTACAGGTAAGGGAGGAATGAAGCCAAGGCAGATCCAGCCGATTCATGGATGCATTTACTATACAGGGCAAAAATAATGGGCAACAGCTGAGCCTCACCACCTCCTGCAACCCAAGTGTTGGTGTGGTAATCCACATGCTGGCCCATACTGTGGGACTCTACCACGAGCAAAATCGAAGTGACAGGGATGAGTACCTTGAGATACTTTGGGATAATATTAGGCCAGGGCAAGAATCCAACTGGGCCAAACTTCCGAATACCATGCTGTTTGACAACTTTACCACGGACACAATCATGATTAATTCAGGCAGGTCGGCGTCCAAAGACGGGGTGAGTCCAACGATGGCGGATATAAGAGGAAATAAGGATCTTCCCAACATGGAACTGAGTACGTCAATGAGTGACATCGACGCGAGAAGGATTAATACTTTGTACGGTTGTCTCCAACAACAATAATCAACATTGTATGTAGAATATCCATAAATCATGAAAAATTATAGCACGATTATTCATCAAATTGGAATAAAAACAAAGCAAAGCACATTCCATCTTAATACATTACAGCCAAATGTTCTTTTGCAATGACTCAATCAACGCACAGGGATCGCTGCCCGACCTCCATGAGCAATTGCGAGCGTGGGCCCAGGGAATCGCGAATGGGATGGTTTTCTTGGTGACTCACACGGGGAGCGCGTATTCCATGAGCCCGAGATTTGTGTTGTGTTGGTAGTTATTTTCTACCAAATTTAATAACATACCCACTCTTGCCTTTTCAAATTAATCCGCCGGAATCTTTGTCATTTGATAGTGTCAATAATCATTAACTTGTCTTGGTCATTCCCAATAATGAGTAATCGCGGCGACCCGATTCCTCCACTAGCAGGGTTTATCTTCAAACCGAAAATAAAGACTTAATCTCACCGAAGCATAGGCAGCTAATTTGAAGGAATGTGAGTCAGCAAACATGGTTTCTCCCACGGCATTGATTAGATTACGGAATGGGGACAGGAATTTGCTATCAGCGTAACGGAAGAAAGCCAAACAATGATAGGTAAGCGAATAACCTAAATTCCCGAAATTCACGAGAAATGAAACTGGGCCAATAAACAATATATGTTGGCTTATTGATAACTGCATCCGGCCTCGGTAAGGCTAAGCGTGGGATACGTACCTCAATAACTCCAACAGGTGTATATAAAAGGAAAATGCACGAGGCCGTCTTCAAACCGATTTTATTAACCATTCAACAAAGATTGGAATTAATATTAAAATACTTCGTTTCTATTTTACCATTAGTTGGCTGTTCTTTACGGTTGTATCCGCAGCTCCGCGTTTGATGGACAAAGAAGATGCGATGCATTTTATAGAAGGACCACCGCCCGCATTTGAAGGAAGACCAGGTAATTTTGCAAAGCTGAACCCTACACCGCCGAAGCACCTGATCATCATTGGCGTAGCTAATAATTTCTATCTTTGACAGCTTTGACGAACGTGAGAGCCGAATGCCTTTTACCAGCAAGACGTGGGGCCTGTTTGGCATATATGCCGAGATGGAGGTACAGCCCGGAAGTTGGGGACTGCGTCCGCTTCATTTACGGTGGGTGTGGTGCGAATGAGAACAACTTTGCTACAAAAGAAAGCTGCTGGGACACGTGTGCAGGACCATAGTTTAAATTTACCACCGCTATCATTAATGTATTTAAATAATAAACCAATCAACTTTCACAACTTATACAGTTATTAAGCTTTGGTCTTCAGTCCTTCTTGTTGACAATAATAATCGGTGTCTCGATTCAAGAGAATGGCCAGCTCCTTCTTGTTGACAAGTGCAGAGGTAGTCGCCCTTCTAAGTGTTGTCACTCAGCGCTTACTACGCTTACCAACGCAATCTATAACGCCTGGAGCCAACAAAACGGCAAATGCATTGTCATATATTACGATGCAAAAAGTGCTTTTGACAGTATTGATAGAACCACGCTATTAAATAAATTAATGAAACAATTTAAATTGCATCCCTCTTATATAAAAATGATCCGCCAATATTTCACAGGTAGATCCATTAATATGAAAGGGGATAGTAAATCCTACCCTAACAACGCTGGCACGGGCCAGGGTTCCGTAACCAGCCAAACCTTTTTCAACGTCTATCAAAACGACATTGATATTCTTTATTATGTTTTATACGCCAATGACTTGGCAATCTATATTACTGTTACCAATTTGGAGGCAATGCTGGCTGATCTCACCAAGCTAACCTAACCTAACCTAACCTAGCCTAACCTATAGAACAGTATTACACAGATAACCACATGAAAATCAATCAACGGAAACAAAATCGAGCAACTGTCAGAATTCAAATACTTGGGAATCTTCCTCGATTCTCACTTGAACTTCAATGCGCATCTAAAATACGTATCTATTTCCAGTAGTATCTCTGGTAGGTTAGGGTACTTGCGCAAAATCAAAAGGCAAGTAAACGAAAAAACTATGGCCATACTGTTGAACAGCAAAGTGCAGTCTGTACTAGACTATTGCCTGGACGTTTGGGCAGTTCACTCGGCAGACCAACTCAAACCCATTCAGAGCAAAATAGATACTGTCTTGCAGAATTTGTACCTTCTTCAGACTTGCAAGGCAAAACAGAAGCGTCAGAACTACGCATCGTATCTTGAACTTAAAAAGTCTATAAATTTACCTGAAATTAGGACTAAATTAAACCTTTTCACTCTTTCAGAGCGTAGGGACCTGTTTCTTCTGAAGCACGCCTTCCAGACTTTCAACCTTCCTCAAGTTGAAGACTTGGAACCAGATTTCCGTCCCTGTCTTCATTTGCCAAAATTCGACTACACTAAATGCCAAAAAGTAACAACTACAGGAGCATGATAGTCTGGAATACGCTGCCCAGAAATTTTAATTGTAAACTAAATGTAAACACGTTTACCTCTCAATATAAGACGTACATAATCGATAAGCGTAAAAGCACATGACTTTCTTTAAATATTTTGTCACATCTTTTCTTTCTTATAATCTCTTCCTAAAAGAGATGGTGTTGTTTTGTGAAAACAAGTATAATTGTATGCTTTTCTTTACAAACCCGGAAATAAAGGTTCGTCATTTACTGTTATTTACTTTCATAGGACGAGGGAACATAGTAATAAAATAGGCTCACCTAATTTCATTTCTTCGAGCGAACGACGTGGCTCATCAGAACTATAGAGTCTATCGTGTTGCTTTGCCCTGCTTTTACAAGCCAGTTGGAGTCGCCTAACTGGAGCTGTTGGTGGTGAAGGTGTATCCATCGTCATTGTCCTCGCTACTGGTCCAACCGTGGTGGTGATGCCCGCAGTTCTCTTCCTCGCCCTTGGGACAAATATGAATTTGATTGTGTCTTATGTGGAAGTTTGTTTAACACGAAGGTGTCTTATGAACAAGTTTTACTGAAACATCCAGATTGCATTTGCCATCAACGACAATGGATGACTTTATAGAAATGGACTCCGAGGTTGGGTTTTTAAGAGCTGATATCCACAATTTCTGATCCCATTGTAATTAAATTTTTAGTTGGATATTTGTCCCACACTTTCTGATGAGGACATCTTAGCTGCTGTTGGGGCATTAGTGCCCGGAGTGGTTTCAGAAGATGTAGAGGAAATTGAAATGCTGGAGGAGGACACTGATAAGCCAATTCCTCCAAAAATTCGTTTTGAGTCCGTCCTTGAGGGTTTAGAGACAGTTAAGAATTGGATAATGGAAAATGGTGAGGAGAGCCCACTTCCATTTAATATGTATTCGAATCACTTATTCGTATCCTCCTGGGCAGATTAAAAGCTTAAAATATCCGGAAAGTTAAACTGTTGCTGCAACCTAACAACACCTTGCATGATCGATAATCTTGATCCCCTAATATAATGGGATTGCCTCAATTTGTAATAAATTCAAATTCCGCGGTAAAATAGGCCCTTAAGGGTCCCGAAATGCAAATAACTATTATTTCTCCAATTCTTGGGGGTTGGCCAAATTCGGCAATTTAGCTCAGAGATTTTGGCAATATCCTCCATCTAAAGGCCGGAGTAGCCGCTTAGGGGTCCCGAAATGCAAAAAAAGTTGATTCCTATGTTGGTTGGTTTCTAAATCTGCGAATACGAGAATCGTTGTTTCAATTTATCATCGCCTAGCATGCCTTCTTTTTGAAAAAATACTTCCAAATTGTATGGCGTCCTTCCTCGAATACAGTGGGCAGCTAGTGAGTGGAAAGTTTGGAAGAAGCATGGGTGGATGATGCTTCGTTATGTAGCGTTAAAGTACTCACCAGTTAACACGTATCGGTATACATAGCGTGTGCATTAGTAATGACAGATCCAGGGTAAGAACGTACGTACCGTTTATCAAGGACCCTCCGCAGAAAGGAATGTTTTCGTTCATTCTTACCAGTCCAACCTGCCAAGGCACCTCACCCGGCTCTGTGGCCGTGCCGTTGATGACTCTTCTGCCCAGGTTGTTTATTCCACATCTGCAGGTTGGGATTGGATCGGCAGCGGAAAATTGGCCGTCCCATTCTTCTTCATTTTCTGTATGCGTATTAGGGATTGGTAAGTACCTACAATTATGAAGTGTAAACGGGTCCCATCTAACCCTCATGGAGGACGCGAAAACTACAGTGGAATCCAATCACCGGCAAAAATGCACTAGTGGCGAATCGAATTGGAAGTTTGTCCACTAGTATGACATCTTGAGGTCCTTGTCTTGCCAATCTCAACGGTTATTTGGTAGCCTTGGACTAAGGCGTTGACGTGAGGAGATTTCTGGAATTTTAATTGGAATTTATTTTGCTTGTCTATCTCGGAAACCCTGTGCCGATATGATTTAAGGGTGTGAAATGTGAATGAGCAACACAATGGCATTTATTTACATTTAAGGGTAATCCTACATGAAACGCGTATATTTTACATTTTAAGACATCAATTTTTCATTACAGGGAAGCTGAAGGAGCGGAACATCGAAAGCTTGTTTAATACAATTGCTATATCGCTTCCATTTCTTTTATCATCTTTTCGCTTATTAAAATCCATAAGACAAGATGGGCCTGAGCTGAAAAAAAGAATGCTCGCCTGCGTATTAAACAACAAAGTTGATGTCTGAGGCAGGTCTGATCTGCCGGCTACGGCAAAGAATATTGCTGGAGGGAAGCTGGACACAGAATGCGCAATGCCTCGTGAGCCAGAGTTTTCTTTAATAGTATGAAGCCTTGTACAAAAGCCAGAATGTACTTTAACCAAATTTATAAAAGAAGTAACCCCAACAACACCAAGGTTTTGCTATTATGTACGATTGATATCACGGAATAAGCGTTATTTTGTCGCCGGCTTCGTATTTTCTGATATTCCAACAGGTAATGAATGCCACAACCGCGGCCAGTACCGTCAACCCGACGATGGAACCGACAAGTGCTACTGCCGTGGAGGCCTTCCGTTGATATATTCGGTCTGCTGTTATGGCTCTCCCGTAGGAGGAAAATGCTAATCTGGGTCTATTTGTCGACCCTCGTTTCCGAACGGCAGATCAGATTTTCTCTGTGTCCATCCCGATTACGAGCAACGCATGGGGTTGTCTCACTCCCAGAAAGAAACATTTTGTAGCCAAGGCGACCGATTTTTTCATTCGTAAAGGCCTTTACGTTTTCCTAGCAGCCGCGATACATAATATTCCTATCGGACATGACATGCAAGGCAAACGACGTTCGACACCAGCCTTTCCAGGTAGCTGTAATTAGGGGTACAAAATCAATTTTAATGGAATGGTTGCATGACTTACGGCATGTGTCGTCCAGGAAATTGTCCCTGATTTCTATTCTTCCGTTCATCTCTGTCGCGCCATTCGTTGGTTCCTTGGGGGCAGGTTTCTGAAAGCAAATATATTTATCAAATAACATTTTATCAATTAATTTTATTCACACCCATGAAATGCTGCGTCGAAACTGAAACTGTCGAAAAGATAAGCAGCACTTCACGTTAATAGACTCTGGGTGAGCCCCGCTACCCTTATTAGTTCGAAACGACAAGTACTGGTGGCCCTATGGAATTTTCAATTCGACTATTGTTA
>JAQIWU010001340.1:0-17125 GCA_034696445.1 Isotomiella minor
AGGCTGGAGTTAATTATGCCAAAAATTATTTTTGAAGAGAAGCGTATTCACCCTGTTTCTAGTGAAAGGCCTAGTGCTCTTCAGGTTCAGTGCTCAAGAGTTCTAGTCTCAAATTATAGATCAAACGAAACTGGAAGTAGGAATCAGTTGTCTGCTGTTATTTGTGATTTCGAGAAATCTGGTTCCACTAGTCACATTCCCTCCAAATTTGTTCTTCACTCCAAAGGTATATTTTTTGTAATTTACCTTACTGGGTCTCTTTACATTGTTTTTCTGTTTAGGATTGGACGGCAATCAGCGCAAACCGTCCAGTGGAAGTGGAGGGCAGCTATCAACGGACTTGCTTTGGTCAGAGGCACGAGATGTTTGGTTTGTTTCTGTGGACACGGTGTGGGCTGACTTTTGCGTAGATACTAAGATGAAACATGAAAACGATGAACCCAAAAGGAAGTTTCGTTCTGGACCTAAAACCTCACAGCCTGATGTATTATTGGTTCCATTCGTTGACTCCCTACCTCTTAACGTATGGCTTCATTGTAACGAAGAGCTAATTGATCAAGAGTTTGCTATGGGGAAAAGAAAAGACATTGGTGCTCTGCTTTGGACTGATGGAATGTGCAATATCCAACTTAGTCATGAACAATTCATGTTTCTTCTTAGGACAGCTGAAGCAATATCCGAAATATCCATCTTCCTAACTATTGACACCAAGAAAACATACATTGTGCCGAGAAAAGATGATTCAGTAGAAGTTTTTGGATGCTTGCCTCATGTCGCAATTTCGTTGGTGTTGCCCTGTAGCGATACAAATTTAATACGAGAAACGTCGTCACTTTTGGATGAGTTGGAGCCAGACACTAGTAGGACTACTATGTAAAGGCTTTCTCTATCTCTGAATGCATTATTGTATCCCTTTTAACAATCACTCCTATCTTTGCACAGGCCTGAGGCTCCTTCAGATCACTGGGATCATACTCAGAATGAAACTCCAAAAAAAGAGTCAAGTGTATTTTT
Source organism: Isotomiella minor (assembly GCA_034696445.1). Lineage (NCBI taxonomy): Eukaryota > Metazoa > Arthropoda > Collembola > Entomobryomorpha > Isotomidae > Isotomiella > Isotomiella minor. Next base: position 1,015 of record JAQIWU010001340.1, read on the forward strand.
CCCAGAGTCTCCAGAAAAGTTTTATAGTGACCTGCCGATATCTGGCTCCCCGACAACTGCCTCATTGGACAACATGAAATCATCACTGTCGCAGGGGGTGAAGCAAGGTTTTTCGAACCTAGTTGTTTCGTTTACCAAGGGTGGAGGACATGTAACCCCAGACAGCGAGGTGACATCAATGTGGTCAACTGACTCCTCTGAGAACAATTTTATCACGTTGGAACCGGAATCAGATGCTGCAGCTGCCACAATTGGAGAGGATGTCGAAATAGAAGAAACAGTTGAGGTTGCGGAAGAAGTTATTGAGGACAATAGTCATTCCACGGGGTCATTTTCAATCCACAATCCATACGGAAAAGAGGACACAGTTGAGGTATGTCCTTTTTTTCGTTTTCAGACAAGGTATCAACAATAATCCCCTGGTTTCAGATAAGTGTCATGACGATTGGATTAGATGGCGTTCAAATTGGTCAAAAGTCAGAGGGTTTGTCAAGTGAGATAAACTTGCATTCCAGGTCGATTACAGTGGACGTGTCTAATCAGATACCCTGGAAAGATTTTCAGGTAAATCTATTAACCATCACAGTTGGAATCGTATTAACTATTTTTCTTCTAGACATTATTTTCTACGCGAAGCAAAAAATTCAGAGCAGACACTGAAAAAAGGAAGCTTAAGACTGATATCAATAATGCAATAACAGCCAACTTCAGTCAGCGCATAGACGACATAACTTTTATGAATTGCATGGTATCGGAAGAAATGACTGAAGCCTTGAAACGTGTGAAATCTACCAAATATCCACGCGTGAATTTAATTGACTGGCCTGGTTCTGAGTCACCTATACGAAAAGCAATCATTAAATCGACCAATCCACATTTAAAGGCCAATATCGACTTGCGAGAAGGCAGAGCCAATGAGGGACAATTTATTACTTTGCATAGTATAGTAAGTGCCTTGCTGGTTTGACAGACAATGGTCATGGGTTCTAAACTTTCTTTACTGGTCATTAGATATTAAGCGCAGTTGCCGATTTTTTTGACGACGAGGTTCCTCCAACCGTCCTCCCTCTTCAGGCCCATGTAATCGGCGCATGCATAGAAATAGTTGACGACAAAAATTCCAATCTTCCTCCCACCAAATTTTGCATTCAAGACTATATAATGGTTACCAGGAATGAGGACGGTGCATTCAACATTGGCTGTCCTTGGTGAGCATAAATAATTTTTTTAAAGAATCACATAAGGATTACGGATTCATTATTGCGATTGGTTGTCGTTTTTCAGCGAACAGAAGTCCGCTCAAAATGCCACCCTTTGTAATGGAGAAGACGATAATAGTTCGGACAAGGACAGTATTTTGGAACTGCGTCAAGAGAACACCAAGTTGAAAGAGCTCATTACTGCACTGGAGAGAGACAAAGAATTCCTTCGAAGCCAGCTTCGCAATTCTTAGTGAATTCTTAAAATGATCAAACCTAAATAATTATGCCAGACTATCCTGCAACAATGCTGTGAATTTTTATTTGCAATCACGAAAAGATTAAGAACTTGTTCCATGTGATACACGTTTCGATATTTCTTATCTGATCAATAATTATGCCGTCGATTCGATGTCGATGTTTAAGCTAAACTTAAAAAATTTCTACTTGGATATAGATGTTCCAGGTGAAACAGCTATGAATAAATACAATAACCTTGATACTTTTCTAATCTCCAATAAAAACTGACACAGACCCATCCATTACCATTCCTCTATCTCCAAAAGCAGTTTAGTGGTCAACCGGTGCAAGGGCTTAAGTATTTTGAGTTAGAAAAAAGGGAGATTATAAACTTGTTTTTACTTTCATGAATCTCGCTAGACACAGTGGCTGTCATCCTTCGCTCCCTATAAAGGCTTGTTATAGGCTTGATTATGGTTTAAAACTGGTCGGAGAGAGATTCCGTAGTCGGCATGAAGGTTTTAAAAAATTTGTTCACGATATTTTTGCTGTCGACCTATTTCAAGGGAATATTAGGGAGCCACATACTATTCTTACACACTTGGTATGAAAAGTTCATTAACTACGATTGATATTTAGTAAGTTTCTCTCTTTCAGTGTGAGCTACTCCCATCGAGTTAGTTCATGGCCTTTGATCGAGGCTCTGGTTCAAAAAGGCCATCAGGTCACCTTCATTGGTCCATTTCCGTCAAAAATCCAAAACCCAAAGGTGACCGACATTGTGCCCAAGGCCCTCAACAAGTACATAAATGAAGTTATAAACGACAATTTTGATGTCACGCATCGAGCTTATGGCCTCACCCCAAAATTTGTCATGGTCTATGACCTGCTTTGCTACCAGGCCTGTAGTGAGTTGCTCAGAAGCGAAGAATTCAAAGCGTGGCTAAAAACTGACCCCAAGATTGACTTGATTTATTCTGACACTGTGTCTGAATGTGCCTATGGATTGGTGTCAAAACTGAAGACCAAACATGCCCTCACCCTCCCCCTCACCTTCATCTCCAAACACTTTGACATGTACGGAATCCCACCGGAAACATCTACAATACCTGACTGGGACGTGACGTTCAAAGCTCCATTAACATTTTGGGGTCGGTCCGTTGGAGCTGTGATACCACTCTTTTGGAGGGCAAGTCAACTCATTTACTACCATTGGTACGCTTCCCTCTTCCATGAGCACTTGGGGTTGGAAAATGTGCCCTGCCTTGATGAGATGCAAGCAGTGACAAGCTTAATCCTAATAAACGGAGACTTTATTGAGGACTATCCGCGTTCATATCCTCCATTTGTCGTGAAGGTCCCAGGGATGCATGTAAAGTCGAGGAATGACTTTTTAAGCAATAAACCCGTGTCTCAGGTTACCCCGTGTTCAATTATTTTCATGCAACCAATTGTTTCTTTCCCCTCATAGGACATTGAGACTTTCATTTCGAAGGAAGGAACATCAAGGAGCCAGGGATTTATTTACATTAGTTTTGGAACCGTGGCTAAGGCCCCGAACTTGCCACTTGAAATCCGTCGAGTTTTCTTCAACGCGATCCAAGCCTTTCCGCATTTGAGATTTGTATGGCGTTGGGATGGTCCAATTCCTAAGGAAGATACCATCCCAGACAATTTGCTCCTAAAGAAGTGGGTTAAGCAAGAGGATTTGCTGGGTACTTTTACAGAGTAGTATTGATTAAAATGTCAATACTTTTTTATACAAAACGAAGGGCATTCTCACAAAATTCAATATGAATGTAGGTCATGCGAAGATCAGAGGATTTATTACACAAGCAGGACGTCCAAGTATGATGGAAGCCTTTTACAATGGCGTTCCAACAATCACTTTCCCCATACTCGCAGGTATCCATATAAGCCGATTAAATTAAAGAGAGCACTATCAAAAGATCTTCTTTGCTGTTAAAAATAGAACAAGATTTCAATGCCCATCGCTATGAAATGTTGGGAGTTTCTATCAATCTCGATATAGTTGGAATTAAGGAAGAAACCCTAAAACATGCCATCTCGCAATTAACCCAAAATTCCACGTAAGACTGAAATGGGTACTCCGGATTTTTATTCTTAATCCATTATAAACCCTCCTCTAGGTATTCCAACAAAGTCGAATCATTGCAAAAATTTGCAAGAGACACCCACTCGAACTCCCCTGTGACTGAAGCCGTGTGGTGGACGGAATACTGTTTGCGTCATGACCAGAAGCACTTATCACTTTTACGACCTACGACCCAGAATTTGTGGTGGTTTCAAAAAAGGGACTTGGACGTCTGGCTATTTTTTGCCCTACTTGGATATATTGGCATAAGATTGTCTTCTTTGTTTTGTCGGTTCATTGTCAATGCAATGTTTTTTAAAGGGAAGGAGAAACTGTCTTAAGATTCCCCATTTGTTGCAAAATTATAAACATTCTGTAACAGGGTTGTCCAAAATGAAGAGGAGAATTACAGCACACAAAAAGCTTTCGGCTTTTATTTTCATTGCACTCTTTATCATAAGAATAGGATAACTTAAGTATTTATGACCAGACCATAAACAATTGCATCATTCGTTAAGGACAGCATACTAAGTAAGTACCTAATGTACTATGCTGGTACGTGTAGTGTAACTCATCGAACTTTGTTTAAATGGTTGGAATGTATACTGCATCAATAATTTAACTATTGGATGTCTATGAGTACCTACACCCTTTGATTTGTAGTACATTACATTGCTTAAAAACGGTTAAAAGTCTATAAATTATAGGTAGAGACTAGGTATTATAGATGAGTATGGGTATTGTAAGACTAGGTTGTATATAAATACATATCACGGGTTAATTAATTTTGGAATCAATACTCATGGAAAACGTTAAGATGTGATAGATATGATTCTTTATGAATGACACAATAAATGATGACGATGTTAGCAAATCATCATCGTCTCGTACCTAAATTACCTATGTTACCTTAGTCTAGAGTAGTTGGTAAATAATAAGGGCTAAAAAGACAAGGCATTTGCAAATAGCCTTGGCACCATGTAATTAAGTACATTTCCAAGTACGAGAATTCAGCAACCTTTTAGCTTGTCACGGTAAGAAGTATCTGAAGTAAATAGGGTAGAAGAGATTTCATTATTGAACTGTAGTTGAAGGAAGTAGAGAGCTCATACATAGCAAAGGTTCGAGACTAATTCAACTTTCGCTATGACAAATGACAATAGACGAAGCAAAGGACAAAGAATACGGCATCAAAAAGAAGCCTCGTCGTCGTCACCACCTCGTCTGCCAAAAAACCGAGGACTTAGGCATAAAAAAATTTCTCACAGCTTCTCCACTCGGCCCTTGTCCTGAGGGAGTGAGTGGGGTGGATGTGATTTGGACATCAGTAGCTGTTTCTGTGGTTGATGGTGTGGTTGTGACATGGCCTTGGAGGATTTGCCTTTGCATGACATTGCAAACTGGCCTCGCCTGGCTTGTAATTGTCTCAGTTTTTTCAAATTAAGCAGTGTTACATCATCACTGGGTTTAAGGCGAAGTGCCATCAGGTAGCTCTGTTCAGCCTCGTGGTATTTTCCATTAACATGCAGTATAGCTCCTAAATTCATGTGGGCTCGAGCTTCCTAAATACGATTACAAAAAAGACCAATTTACAAATAAATAACAGCCAGTCTGCGTTGGTTCATCATGGAAACAAACCTGTGATCGCAGTGCAACGGCCTTCTCATAATATATCTCCGCTTCCTTGTTGTTTCCAGACTGTCGCAAGGCATTCGCAGCACCCACGACAATGTCATAATCGTTGGGGGAGAGGGAGGCGGCAGTGACATACGCAGTAGCTGCTTCAGCATGTCGACCTTGTACGGCCAGAAATTGACCTTCAAAATGTAGAGACAAATAGCAGTTAAAACACTGAGATACAATGGGGCAGGATGAGACAGCCAATACCATAATGGTGGTAGACGGAGGAATCTTGAGGAGCAATTTTCTTTGCTCGTCTGAACCATCTTTCTGCTTCCAAGAGCCTCGTTTTCTATATCAAAATTGTATCATCATCTAATCCACATATCATCATTTTGGACGTCTTACATTTCTTGCCAGCATTTTTCCGTAGGTTAAATGAGCTGGAACGTGGTCAGGTTTAGTTTTAAGAGCTTCCAAAAACCAGCTCTCAGCCTCGGCAACTTCCCCAATGCGAAATAGTGCTTCTCCAATTGCATTATACACGCTCTGATCAAATTAATTATCTATGATTATAGAGCCAATGAAGCTACACAATTGAACCTGACCTGTTTTTGCTCGTAGTCAACAGGCATTATTCTCACAGCTTGGCGATAGACGTTGACAGCAGCCTTGGGGGCGTCGTCATTTTCTATGAGGAGCTTTCCAAATCGTAGCAGGGCCGACACTTTGGCTTCAACATGAGTACGCAAATCCTTTACTCCTGAGTCGTTCAAATTAAAGCAATTGCGGTACATGTCCATCGCTTGGTTTATTCTTCCAAGTCGCGTCAGCAACTGTCCAGCATTCACATAGGCAGCTGCAAATAAAGGGTTAAGGAACGTCTTTTTAAATGTATTGGAAGCTTACAGGCAAGCTGCTGGCGAAAGTGAATCGCAGTTCGGTAAGAAGTCAGTGCATCCTCAACCTTCCCTTGTCGCTCAAGAACCAGTCCCAAGTTGTAATGCACCTCGGCCATGTTTGGTCGGAAGCGAAGGGCTTGGCGATATGCCTCTTCAGCCTCGGTCAGTCGCCCTTGACTGTTCAAAACATTTCCCAAGTTGCCCCAAGACTTTGGAGGATTCACAGCTATGCCTGCTCGGTACAGTTGACCCTCATCCTTCCAATCCTCATTGCGTCTCGTCGTTCCCAAGGACATCATGACCACCGTTGCTACAAACGCTGCTACCAGCAAAGCCTTCACAAAGGCTTTCCCCTTCCGACACTTGTCACTTTTAATGTAAAGTTGGGAAAAACCATGGCCCACCAAAAGACAAAAACCGACAGAGGGGAAATATAAAACCCGCTCGGCTACCACAAAACCAACGTACAAAAATAGGTTTGACGCAGGGAGGAAGGGGATTATAAGAAATGCCATTTGTAACAAGTATGACCCATGGTCCAGTGAAGCAAACTGACTTTCCGTTGACTCCTGTGGCCTACCACCGCTACCACTACTACTGTTGGTGCTGTTGGGCCGTTTGGGTGAGACGTGGGAGGGGTGTCGGCTTTTGTTGAAGTGCTGGTTGGACACGGAGGAAGCAGAGGAGGATGGCGTGGAGTGTTGGTAGTGGTGGTGATGATGATGATGAGTGTGTCCATTGACACTCTCAAACTCCATGGCGTCTGCTTCCGAACCTCGAACATGAATAGAATTGTTGTTGTTGCTGCCATTATTGGTGCACTTGTGATTAAAAATGGTGAATCTGCATATCCTACAGGAAGGGTTCTTGTTGTTGAGGGGAGGAGTACCAGCCTTCTTAGTTTGCTTCTTATTCGTCTTATTACTCTGAGGAGTAGAAAACATCACTTCCGGCATCACTTTTATTGTACTGCGATAAATACTACGGAGTAGAGCAGTGTAGAAAAGGAGGGTGAGGAGGTTCCTGGGGTCGGTTACTTTCTCCACTTTCGACACGGCCTCCATGGACCAGTCATAGCTGAGAGGGTGGGGGTAAACCATGAGGGAGAGGTTGAAGATTGGGAGATAAAGAAAGGTCATCATGCGGACCCAAAAGCTGGGATGTTGGGCAGTTGGGTTGTCTGCTTTTGCAAACTGTGGTGGTGAAAAGTCGCCCATGACATTCAGTCTTAAATTAAACAAGGCCACGAGTGAGAGACCCAACATAATAATACTTGAGCTGCACTCCAACTCACGAAATGAGGTCAATTTTTTCTAAAATGCCAAAAGAGACTCGTTAGTTTTATGCGAAGAGAATAAAGCGCAAAGCAAAGTGTTCAACTGACCTGATTTTGCCGACAAATTAAGAGCGAAGTAATGATGTCATAAGCCGCACAGATGAAGATAATCATGATTCCGTGTTCCTTAGACAATAAAGAGGCTGATGCTAGGGCAATGGCTATCACGAAATAGAGTCCGCTGCGAAGGTAGCAAGGAAATGGGTTGTTGGATATGCTGGTGTCGATGGAGGAGTCCCTCTTGTCCCCTTCAGAAGGATTATTAAAGTCGCCTTCCCCCCCTCGATGACGATGGAACTTGCACTTCCCCCTCCATTTAACATGCCGGGTGTAGAGGAGGAAGGAAGACAGGGCGAAGGCGGTGGCACCCACATCCGCCCTTCCCACCACCCCCGCGACTGCTTCCGTGTGAATAGGATGAGAAGCAAAAAGATGAGAGGAGACTAAAAGAGCCAGATTTTGGTTTGCGGTAGGACATTCTGTGTCAGAACTTCTGAGGTCATTATTTGTATGGAAGACTGAATGCTGAATTCTGTCAGAGAGATTGAATACTATTCGAGCCACTCGGACAAACAGCCATGTGGTCAATGTGTGGAGAAGGACATTTACTAGGTGGTAGGACCACGGGTTAAAACCAGAGAACCAACGATTGGCTCTAAATGACAAGATGGTGAGGGGTCGAAAGGACTTGTGGGATCCGGAGTGGGAAAGTGGCGTCCCCCAAAAGTCATCCTTCCAAATGTCATTCCAGGGTGTTTCTTGTTGTAGAACGTCTTTATTTGTTAGAATTGCACGGCTAGAGCAAAAAGGTACATAATGGCAAATCTCAACAACAATATTGTATTTTTATAGAACAAGACATAATACCCTTGATCACTTACCTATCATCATAGACGAACCCTGCATTAAGTGTGTTGAGATAAATGCAGAAAGACAAGGAGCAGCTAAGTACCCCAATCCAGTCAACATTACTGGACAGATAACTGGTGAACATGATTTGATTAAAAGACGAGACGCTTGTCCTCACGAAATCGGTGATTCTGCTTCCTTCTGCTGCTTTCACTCGCTCCTGCCTTTTGCTTTGACTTTATCATAATTAAGTAAAACTGAAAAGAAAATTTGCAAAAAGTTTTTGAGAGGCGAGAAAAGTCCCGTGCTGCTGTTTCTTAATGAACCACAGAGAAAATAATGACACAAATTGAATCAGAAGGGTAGAGGTTCGTCAATTAAGACGAAAGGAGAGGTGGAGATGATGTAGATGAAGAGTGATTACAATGGGGCAGAAGAGGTATGGAATGTGTGACTGCCTTGTTGTGCCATGTTGTCTCCTCCACTTAAAAAGGAGTCAACAGTAAACTAGATTTTTTGGGGAGAAAAGTAAAGTGGTGAAAGTAAAGTGCAAGTCAAAGTCTCAAGTCTTTGTGAACGTGTGGGTATGGTACATGGGTTGAGGAAGGCGTTTAGTTTTTGTGTGTGTGGTGGTGGTGGATGTCACACACAACAGTCTCAATCTCGCTTTCACAGCCGCTCTTCATCGATCCGACTCTGAATTCATTTCCCTGGATGAATGTTTCTCCTACTACCTCTAAAGTATACCCGCCACTACCCGATTACACTGAGGAACTGAACTCCATAGCTAAACACTACCCGGGTCTTCTCCCGAACGACCCTTCCCACAGATGGATATACGTGTATCCTAGTACTTTTACACCACCACCACCACCCTCCCTCCCTTCCCTTTGGCCTCCCTCACTTCACTTTCCCCATGCCTTGTCTTCTTGGACTTTTTTTTCGTACTCGGAGAACTTGGCTTTCTATCCCGGTGCAATGAGTGTGTACGATGTTAGATACAAGACACTACATGCAAAAGTACTCAATGGGTACTCAAAAGTGGCTTAATCCATGTTACCTACGTACTTTTTTATGTGGGGACATTCATCTAAATTCAATCGTCCGAAACGGAAATTGAAATTTTCAATTCACTCATCCCTCATCTTCCTTCCTGGTCAGCATCCTTGGTTGTCTCATCCTGGTTCCTCGGTTGATATGACATGACAGAGGGGGCTTAAAGATAAAAAATGCCATAAATAGACAGTTTTACCCAGCATCAAAGGAGGATGGGGAAAGAGAGACAGAAAAGAATGGATGTTAAGTTGGTTTTATTATCAAATTGTAGTTTTTAGTTGTATTTCATTTGCCATCTTCTCGTCTCAAACTGCCTCAATGTTTGTCCAAATATTCAAGAATGTAATCATTTCATTTTATTCTTCAAATTGTGACCATTTTAGGTTTTCATTTTCATATTGAACTAAAGTATGAAGATTTTCTTTGGTGGATTTGGAACAAAGTGAAATCGCTACAATGGCCTGAAGGAAAAGCTTAAGTTTTTCGATTGTATTAGCTTTTGACTTGCATGAAGTAACAAACCACACTTGAGTCTACCCAAAGTTAAGGATGATGACAGTGGAAAATAATGCTTTCCCTCTAAAAAAAGAGCAATAGAGAGGAAAAGTCGTTGTTGTAAAATACGCCCGATCCTTCTTTCTTCCTTCTTTAAAAGACAACCGAGTGAAAGTGAAGAAGATGTAATTTTGTGAATGCATGCATACACATCTCATTGTTGTCCGCATTACCGCCTCGTCACGTCATCCCAGGTCATTGGGAATGAGAGTAAGTGTTTAGATGGAAGGACATGTCCATCTAAGAAAAGAGTATGGCTTTCTCTCCACTTGCTCTGCTAATACCGTAGGGATTACAAAAGTTACCAAACCAACTGCCACCACGATGGTCCATTATGTCCTTTTAGCCTTCCCTTCTTCCTCATCTCTCTCGTTTTAAAACCCCGTCTACACATCTTTGTTAAAGTACAACCACCAAAGGCTTTCTCCTCACGTCACTTTCACAACACTTCTTTGTGCTCTTGCAGTTGTGGTGGGTGGATGTGGAAAATGTCAGTCTCTTTCATCCCATTCTCTATCAAGCTGCTATCTAAAACATAACAATCAACGTCCTCCGACAGTCTCACACCCAGGGACCACATAGATGTTGTCAGAGGTGAAGGCAAGTGTCTTCATCTCTCTCTGTTGCAGTCAGCAGTCGTGTCTCATTTATGTAGGGCTTGAGGAAGGAAGGAAATAGAATAAAGAGGAAATCGGTCATGCTGTGTGCTTACGGTACGATTGTAAAATGAGAGAATTTATTGATGAAACGGCGGAGCCTTTCATCCATTACTCATAATATTACTCAATCATTGGTCTTTCCCCTCACGATTTTCCTCGCCATTTTTTATCCGATTTCATTTTATTTCATTTCAAACACTACCGTTCGATGTTTTATATGTGGTCCAAGGGCGCTTTTATTTCCCTCTAATGCTTCCTAGACTTAAGCCCACTACAGCCAAAACTGTGGAGGAGAATCGAAGAATGGTATAAAACAGAGTGTGTATAAAACTGTTCTAGTCCATAAGTAAGTACGAACATTTCGTTTCGCACGAGAGAATTTATTTATCGAACCAACAAGAAGAAGGCTGCTGGAAAGGAACAAAAACCACCTGCTGCTACAGTATTTATATGTCCTGCTATGCTATCACTCCCGAAAAAGAGAAGTAACAGAAAGCAAAGAGAAAGTGAAAGTTGTTGGAGGTTTAACAAAACAATATAGATATGAACGTAATTTACTTTTCGGTTTCTCTCCAACAACTATAGAAGAGTTTGGCTGACTCACTCGCACGAAAAGAACGGTCTTCATTTTGTTGTCTTTGAAAATTTCTCTCATTCATTTCGTTTTATGTTTGGGTATCCGCCCTGAACTGCATTGATTTAAAAGGACAAAACAAGGCAATTCCACTAGGCAAGGTTTCCTTGAATCAAGGGATTTGTATATCTCCACCCAAAAATGATGTTGGCAACTTTACTCATTCCTATTTTTTATTCCTTTATTGCTGAAAGCGTTTATATCTTTCGAACACTTGAGTCCTAGATATGTACTTAATCGCAATGCCCCACACATTTCCGACATACTTTAAACTTCCATTCAGTTACCATCACTGGGGCAGAGGGCTTGCTTTGAGTTGGTCAAACTGTTTGTACATAAAGCACCTTTTTTTAAAAGAAAAAGTCAACAACAAGACAGCTAAAAGTACAAACAAGGACACGTCAAATTGAGCAAGAAACAAGCAATTTTGGTACTTGGACTTGAAAAAGCGACATTCGACTTTCCTCTTCCACTAATGAGAGAGTTTGATTTGTCAACCTCCTCAATCAGTCAGAGTCGGCTTACACGAGGCTTTTTCTCATTCGCACCCTATTTGCAGTAGTTTATTTAAGTATTGCTTGATAGATGGATAGAAGTAGATTGCTTATTAAGCTGAGAAAGACTACCCCTCCTGATGCAGAAAGCGAACTACTGACTGACAAACTGAACCAACCAATAGGAGAAACCAATTACTTTAAAAGGCGAGGAAAGGAAGGGAAGGGAATAGAAATCAGAGGATGGATGTGAAGAAGAGGCAAATTGACAGAGAGGAAGGAGAAAGCAGTTCTCTCTCGTAGAAGCAGAATCTAATTTCCAAACAACCCGACGTGCACTTTATGTACTTCAGGAGTTGATATAAAGTGAAAGCAGGTCAATCAAAATGAGATTGTTTACCATGGACAGCTTTGGAAAATTAAAGTGGGTTCAGGAGGGAAATGGGACTTACTTCCTCATTAAATTTATGACGACTTTAATGAAAGGAGAAAGTAAATTATTTGTGAAACGACGCTATAAAATGGGTCACTGTGCTCAACTGATTGCTTATTACTTACTTGGACCCAAGACTTCTAAATGGTTACTCTTTCTGGTTTCACTCTACGCATCAAATCATTCTGTATAGTTCACAAAGGCTCCACACTTTGCTTAGTTTAAAACAATATTCACACAAAATAATCATCCTTTAGTGGAAAAACCTTAAATGTCGCCTTTCTTCTACTTTCACCAAGTATCTATCTTCACTTAGACCACTTTTGAGTACATGACGTAACTCAACAAATCCCATCCGCCTACCGTGTGCAAGCAAACGTTAAGCTCCCCCATCCATTACATTAGTAAACTCACTATTTATTTATCCCTCTCACACAAGACGCTCATTCGTGTAAATACGCTCAACCACTGCGGCAAGACTTATTCTTATAAAATATGCATATGAAAATAAGTGAAGGCCCAATCCCTATAGACGGATGAAAGGGAGAGATTTCAATTCAACTTGCTGCTAGCAAACAATTCGGCAAAACCAAAGAAAGAAAGTCTCAACGAGAGAAGGATTACAGCAACGAGATTTACATACACAAGTAATACACACACACACACACATTAGGCATTTGGTGCCCTTGTTTCCATTGTGTGATTGATATGCCCACTTACTGAAGAAATTCGAATCCGAGGCGAGTGAATCGTGAAAGATGGATGGATCACTCACTTACTCAGGATACTTAGATTCTTTTTTATGCATGCAAGAGAGAAAAGGAGAATAAAAAATCCAGAGTTTTACGATTGCTTCACTTTGAAGTGTTTTTTAGAAGAATACTTACTTTGATCTCGTTGGAGAAATTACGCTATATGCACGTATGGTAGATAGAACATGGTATAGTCAGAGTACGAAAAGAGAAAGTAGATTACGATTACAACTACTTAAGTGAAATCATAAAAGTGTTCTTCTTCTCTAGGAAAAAAGAGGAAAAGGAAGGATTAAAATTTGTACACTCAATGAGGATCTGAGAGAGAAAGTGTATTTTATATATTTTTATGCTGCGCCAGAGATTGTGAATTGAATTGCGATTGTATAACAATAGAACAGATTTATAGTTTTGGCAAACTGTATTACTATTTATTACATCAATAAGTATCATCCAACAACAATCATCTCTTCCTTGGATTCGTGTAGTACATCTCGACAGAACTATTGTAAATTGTCTACAAAGTGTCTTACCCCTTCTCATTCGTGTCGTGTAACGTTAACAATCCTTCTTTTCTTTGTAGACGTCTTTTAATGTAAACTCGCCATTTTTTCATCAACGCACAGGCCGAAGGGCTCTTCTTCTTTGTTGTCACTTTTGCAAGTGGGTAAACTAGACACATTTATGTCAAGCCAAGGAGTTAAAGCTATCAAATAGAGAAGGGTAATAATCCGCCCCATCGTATCGTGTCTAAAGTAAAAAGTTTCAGCTTTCACTTTCACAACTTTTACATTTGACACTAGAATATTTTATATTGTCCATGGTTGTCGCCATGACATTCCTTTGGTCTACAGTAATAAGCTCATAAATTGTTTCAAAAAAGGCTCAGCAGTCGACACCAACGGCAAGCAACGGCAAGCAACGCGGAGCAGTTATCCGACTACTATCTACATAAGGAATAGTATAATAATTGAAAATAAGCACCAACAGGAAATAGCACTGGATTTCATTCTATAACCTCTAGTAATAATAAATGTAATAAAATAGTCTGACTATCGCTAGAATCTCTTTACAGACTTTTTGTTCTCATGTTGCCCCACCAACCATGGTCCTTTCACTCGTCAGGTCCTTCTCGTTAAATCTAAAAGATTGGATGGATGAGCTTCTGAAGAAGTTTCATTCGAGTCATAAATCTTTGGCAATGGGTCATTGATTCCTTTTTTCAACCCAGGATCACAATCAGCATCACCATCAGTATCATCAACATTATCCGACTCTTTTTTTACATCCAGTCCGAGTCCAAACAAGTGGGCCGCAGATCCCCATCTACTTTCCCCAGCAGCAGCCAAGCTACGCTGTCTCATTTTTAAATACTCAGCCAAACTTCTTTCCAAATCGGAAGAAGGGGTTGGCCTTGGTTTATGTTCTGATGACTTTATATCCATGACGGAACTCAAAGCTGCCATCGTCGGTGGTGGAGATAAAGACCTCAGACTGGGGCTATGTAAGGTTGTCGGGTGCTCAGCCATTTTTCCAGGAGTGAGGACGCTCTGCTTATTGTTGTTGGCTGGAGTTTTCCCCTTGAATTTGGCCTGGCGAAGGAGGTGTCTCTCTTTCACTTTGTATTCAAGTGTGGAATGTGGCACACCAAAATAACTGCCTGAAATAAAAAGTAAAGCAATTGCTTAATTTGCTGCTGCCACCGCTTCACCTTTGGATTGAGAAGTTACAAGCTAACCTGCTCTGTGAACACTCATTTCCCCATTCTGAACTGCGAGAACTGCTTTGGCTGAAAATTTTTAACAAAATGAGTCATACTTAAACAGAAAAACAAGTTGAACTGTAATAAATTGTAATTCATATGGATAAACTCGCATGGATAAAAGTAGAAAATAATGAAAATCATTAATTACCCAAAGCTTCTCTGTCGTAGTTCCTGTACTTCCCTCGCTTCGGTCTACTTTTTTTCCCAAGGGATGATTCACTGTAATTTAGGTATCTTGTTGTTCGTCCTGAGCAGTGAAGGGGCTGAGACTGAGGTCTGGCGTAAGTGGATAGTGAAAGTGATGGAGTGGAACCGTTTTGTCCTCGTGGTCTTCCACCACCAACACTTTCACTTCTAAACACGACCTGATGGCTGTTGTTGTGGCCGTGGTGGCTCCTTTCCCCGTCATTTAAACTCTCTTCCACCACTCTCTCGAGATTTACCGCAAATGGATCAAATCTAATCAAGAAATAAAGAATACAAGTTTGCTCAACTCACTCACTTTACTCTGGGTTTGAGTCGACTCTTTAAAAGTCTCTTCCGCAGCAAAAAAGACAAAGAACATTCAGTTCTAATGATGCATACCCAAAAAGCGACGCTGGGTTCTTAGAGGTATCGATTATTCTTTTGTTGAGAAGTGGATGGTGGTAACCTTCCTTATTTGCGGCTTGCAAGGACGCCCCGTGAACACGAGGGAGATGGCGATGAGTGTATGCAAAGGTCCCTTCCTCCCTTATTCCCCCTGCCTCAGGGTCGTCTTCGTTTGGTGACGAGAGTGGGGTGGACACACTTCCTTTGCCTGGCTCATACTTGTTGATGTAGACACTTGGGATGGCTTTGAAGGCACTTGGACTCTTGCCTAATTTATACATTTTGTTTCGTAAGGTCGACCGAGGGATTCCATAAATGACTGCTGCTCTTCTGTGGAAATAAATGATGCAGAGTCGTCGTACATTGACTAAAAACTAAAGAAATGCAAGGAAATTACCGCGTTCCTAATTTTCCACTTTGAATGTCATGTAGTGCAGCTTCCAGGTCTTGAACTGTGTATCCTCTCTCCGATCGTTGGTTTGTGCGGATCAAGAGTTTCTCATCTTTCCCTCGACTGATGTCAATGCTGAGAGTAATAACAGAGGGGCTATAAAGACTCGCATGGAATTTTATAGGCAATTTAGAACCTACTCATTTTTATGCGTCAAATCCAAGGGTTCCTCATGATCGGAGGAGTCATCCATCACGTTCATATCCTCGTCCTCACTCTCTTGTTTGTTACTGTTGTTCGAGTGAAGCTCACTTGCCCCCATGTAACAGTAACCCCCCTCCTCGCCATTTCTAGACCCGTTTTCACTTGGGAGAAATTGTTGGAGGTAGCGCAGTGCCTGTTGAAAATAGTAGACATAACTTGGTTCAATTATATGTCATATTACTTAGCGGGTTTTATTGACACGGACCTGCAGATGTCTCATGGCATCCGTGGAGTTTAACATATTCTTAAAACTTTCCCTATCTGAACCACTTTGGC
>JAQIWU010001341.1:0-17122 GCA_034696445.1 Isotomiella minor
ATAACTTCATTGAGTATTCATCCTTTCCTACCATTCGAGTGTAAGAATTATCGTAGTGGTTTGATCATAGGTATCGATCCGATTCCATTTAAATGTTTTTTCTTGTTTTTTCCAATTCCTGCATAATTAGCATGTCTATTGTCATTCTACCTGTGGTGAGTAAATGCGCAACTTTATAAATTCGCACTTCTAGAATCTTGAAACTTGAGATAATGACGACTACCTGCTCATTAAGAATGCCTGCACCAATAAATCTAGATATGTAAGTAGATCGTCGGCTCTCTGATAACTCGCTACTGAACTTTCTGAGAATATATCTTTTTCTGTACAAGAATGAATCAAAATCATAAATTATTTCTCAAGTGAAATGAAGTACTCTGGCTGGCATGTAGCTTCCTGCGAAAGTAAAGTATCAAAGCACTACCGCATTCACTTTAGGAGGAAGAAAGATAGATTCTCTCCACTTTTTGCTGCAATCTAAAACCGAGTGGAGTTTTCCCTTGCAGCTTAAAAGTCTGTTATAAACTGACTCAAATGAAACAAGAGTCTCAGTCTAAATCAGTGCTCCAGTGGAAGAGCATGAAAGGCTAGAGCTCTGCAGCAGGAATCAAACCAGTCGCATCTGAATTTGTATTGCAGTAAAGTGGAAGTGGAAACCAGTTTGGTTTGGCAAATCAAATAGCAATAATAATAAGAACAAAGACAACAACTAAATTCAGAATTGACAGAGTGCAAGAGTTCTCACGCTTTATAAACTGATCGATCTTTTTGAGGCGAAATTTATGGGACGGAATATTTTGACAAAATTGAATTAAAATCTCTGCAAGAACGGTTGGTTGGATAGTCCAGCATCAAACGAGACATAGTGCTAACCTCTGGTAAGTAAGTCGGACTACATAATTTTAAGATTCTCACCATCATCACCATCGGTCAAAAGTCATGAAATCTCCAATCTCCTCATTTGGTCACTGTTATTTTAAGTATAAAGTAGCAGCAACATGTTTCTTTTAATTGGGACAGCGTATGCATTTGACACACTACTGGTTAAAGTGAGACAGGTTGACCCTCATAGATCCAAGTGCATAAATTAAATTATCTCGTAATCAAATAACTCCAGAAGTATCGAATTTCATCTTGCCGGAACGAATCCAAGCAGTTAGCCTTGTCTCCAACTAAAAAGGGAGGTTTTTAAAAACAAATTCAAGATTTCCTTCATACATTGTATCTCACAGTCAAAGTTCATGCATTTGATTTTCTCAAACCTTTAGTAATCACAGCCTCTGTTATCAGCATAATAATTCAGTACCCATTATCTTTCATCATAATCAAGTGAGAACGGATAAAGTAACACAAAGTAGTCAGACACATCGAGTGAGAACGGAGGAAAAAGGTGTTTCCTTCAGCTCATTATCAAAAACTTTGCCGTCTGCAAAAGGAGGAATTAGATGGACTACATTTATATGGTAGGTGTGAAATGTTCCAAGAGTAATAACGGAGTTGGATAATTAGCAGAAGTATGGCAATAAGAGTCTCAATAATACTTAACCCTTAGGTCATTCTTAAGATTTCTAGGGCCGTCGGAGCTACTTTGCTATCTTCGTTTCATACCAAAAGACTTGGAAACTTCATTTCCAGACTAGGTTTTAGTTCAGTAGTAGAGTGAGTGCCATATTCAAATTCACAATTGCAAAAAGGCTTTCTATGAGAAAGTACGTTAATAATTTATCACATTGCACTAAACAGAGGGAAAGTACTTTTACCACCTACCTTTGTGCATTTGACATAAGCCAGACACATTTCACTTTCACTAGCCTTTTTGCTGGGGAGTTCATGCTTTTCAAAGCGATTTGCAATTTCAAACTAAAGTAAAGTAACAGTAACGAGTCAAACTTTACTTTTCATTTAATACTTAAGCATGTAATAACTTTTCCCTTCAGAAGACTAACCGTTATACCTAAATAATAGTCTTTTAACAAGAAAAAAGTATTAGTTTCATGAGAAGGAAGGCAGTTCAGTTACAGCAACTTTCTCCAAGAGAGAAAGTAGCGTTAATGCTAACATTGGACGTGTCGCACTTTTAGCGTTACTTCCACACCTTTTCACTTACTGGCTGTCTCATGCACAATGGGGTAGAAAAAGTAAGACGTGAGACTATTCCATACCGCACAACGACGATACGACAACGAACACTTATCATCTCTTTTCACTTAAACTTAAAAAACTTTTTTTGATCCAATCATCGAGAGGAAGTTAGGTTGAATTTGTGTAGTAATAGCAATTGGTTGGCTGGAGAACAAAAATCCATCTACATCGATCGAGCTTATAAAATTTCATTTTCGCTTTGTGCATTTGGAAAGATAGTACCTTGGTAATCTATATGGAAATTGGGGTGCATGTGATTGCTCGTATAGTTTTTAGACCTAGAGGCTTTGAGATAGGTTGAGGAACAATCCTCATTTTAACACATGTGAAAAGATAGGATATGAAAAATTGATTTGTAGTTTAAGCCCATAAAACTTGACAGTCATCACATCTTCACGGCTCGCTTCCCTTCGATCAGAAAAATAATATTTTTCATCGTTGAACGTAAAATGAAAGTGAATTAATCTTTCATGGCTTGAAGTGAGGCAAAAGTGTTAAGGATGCAGATGTGGAAAGAATATCCAAAAGACGCATGCCTTAAAAGCTATGCATTTTTCATATCTTTTATGACTTTTGTCTTGTCCATCCATTTAGCTTTTTACGCTCATTTTATTCTTTCTTTTGAACCATTGTGTTTTTCTAATGCCTATAGGTGCCACTCCAGACTCTTTTACCAGAACACCTTACAAGAGTATCTTTGTCTTTTTGCGAGGAGGAATAATATTGACGAAAGGACTACTCGGATAAAGCCTCAACGATCGTCTCTGAAAGGCCAGATTACTTTCTTCCCATGTTCTTTGTAACCAACGGGTGAAAATATTGAGAAAAGTTGCAGGTGGCACGTGGCCTTAAGCAGAAGCAGCAAGGAATTGTAGATAAAGTGAATCTTCCTGTATTGTGTGTATGACTTATGTTCTTCTACCCAAGTTCTTGTACAGTTCACCTTATGCGTGACGAAACATATTTGTGAGAGAAGTGCAAAGTATCTGAGGTGTGTGCAGAGAACAAACCTTTGTGTGCCCGTACATTCCATAAAACTATAAGGACAGTATGAAGAAACACTCACGCCCAAGTCAGCCGAGAAGAAGAGTAAGTAAACATACTTTCACCCACTCCTTCTGACTTACCTTAAAACTAAACTAAATTCTTGCTTCCAGCATCATCGTCTCTTCAGCAAAAGCGAAAGGGAGGCTTATTTACAACTGGTGTAAATCCAAATGTAAAACTCCACTTCAACAGACAAACATTATAGTGTGCTGGTTGTTGTGTGGGAAACGCAGTTCATTTCACTAAAATTAAAAACCTCACTTTCTCCAGGGCAGGCTTAAAGATATCCTACGCACACATTTCTATATCCACACTCATCCCAAGTCCCAAAGCTTGCAAATAAATACAAGAAGACGACTAACAGAAAAGGGACTAAGCTAAGGATCGATTTCTCAGTTGCTTCATTCCTTCATATTTCAAAAGTGAAAATCCTGGAGAAAAAAGGAAAGCTGAGTCTCACATCCAAAAGACATTACAACATCATCGTATTCAATTCACATCCCACATTTTAGTACAGAACGCTGTAGGTGCTTTCCAATGCTGGAGAAAGTGAAGACAATTTTACAGAAAAAAAATCTCTCGTTACCATCCTAACGTGTACTAAAGTTCTGTAAGTGTTGTGGTAAAAGAAACCACTGACTCCTGAAGAATTACGACACTTCATTTTTTAGGGAAAAGTGAAATAACGCCAAGCATCGAGGCTGCCATACCAACCGTGTGTTTGTAACTTTCTTATCAAAAAAATTTATTGATAAGTAGTTCTAAAAACTTTGGAGAGAAAAGGAAGAAAACGAAAACTTTTCTTTTCTAAGCTGGACTATTTGATTGAACTTCTAAAAATACTTGACATCACAGCCAATTTAAATTGGAAGTGTGATATATAGATGCTGTTATATTAGTGTTGGCTTCCAACACATCTTCAATGCTAAAAAGCATTCTTTGATCTCACTTGATATCAAGATCGAATAACAAGGTTATTGAGTGCTTAGACTTTGTACTTTCTCCACCCCCTTCTTTTTATACTTACTGACGACGATTGTGTACACGTCCAAAGAATTGAGAAAAAGCTGCTATATTCCCATCACACACACTGAGCATTTCTACTTCGTTGATCAGTGTCGAAAACTACAAGAGTAAAATTCACATACAACATCAAACAACAAAAGCAATCTGACGTGGATGAAGATAATGTAAGGAGAGGTTGCTTTCCTTTTAACTCCTCTGTTGTACCTGGTGGTGCCAGCAATTTCAAACCACACACTCGTCTCCATACACATCCTTTACTACGAAAACCGCAACAGAAGAACTCACCGGGGGTAGCCTAACTAACAAAGTGCTTACGATTAACTACTTAGAGGAAAATGCTGCAGTACTTTTATCCATCCTAGATTCGAAGAAGAAGAAAGCGAGAGAAAGTTTGTTCCCTTGGAGCAAGCAGACGAATGCGAAGGAGGTAGGCCTTTCCCCTCGATCCAACTCCCTACAGTATCAGATTACATAATACATTACGCAGTGTATAAGACAACCTGTCTTCTGATGTATTAGAACCAGTGGTGAAAGTGACCCGAGTGAATGTGAAGTGACTCTGACTCTCTCTCCAATGCTTTGTGTTTGTGAGGGAGCAATGGAAATGGGATTACTTTTCTATACTTTGTGGATTTAGATTCTATTGTTGTAGAGACTTGCTCTACTGTCCTACATTCACTTTTCAACCTATAAAATTCAATCCCATTCAATTGCAGAAATTCTTAAGAGAAGAAAAAAAGAAATCTTAAATTTTCTCTAGAAAAGAGAAAGTCCTCTACATCACCTACACAAGAATACAGAGGAGGCGTTCCGTGAATGTCACTTTTATTCCATTACCCCACTTCAATTATCTAAATCAACGACACATTATTTGCAGAAGAAAGAAAAAAACACATTAACCAGTTTGTTTTAACTTAAAATCTGTACTTTCAAAGCATACTGAAATTCAAAAGATAAATTACCCCCATTCATCTTAGATTTGTTGAGGCTCACTCAGACTAAAGCAATTTATTGGGAGTGAATGTAGCAAGAGAGAAGAAGGAAGAAAAAGTGCAGGGAGAATCAAATAAGACATAATTCTAATTCTGTCTCTCTCTCCTTCGAATGAAACAGCAGCATCGAGAACGTTGGTAGTTGTTCCCTCCACCATCTGCTGCCAGGACTTTCTCCTTTTCCAAATGAGGAAGAGCTGCTGGAGCTAGCTGAAGAAGTAGAAGAGAAAGCATTACTTCCAGAAGGAGGAACCTGAAAACCATCTGCATTTCCCCTGCTTTCTCCAAGTCAAGTCAAAAGTCGCTTTTTGGGTTTCTTTCCTCGCTGGAGTTCGAGTTAAAAATGTATTCTGCACCATTTACATCCACGTGGAGTCTGGGCCTGCTTTGGACATGCAGTCTTTTATTCTTCACTCTGGTTGCACAAATGGGTAAGGAAGAATACGTGATTTCACTCTTTATGTCCCTTTGCTACATTCTATTGTGATGCTACACAAACAGAATCTTCATGCAAAGTTTGTATTATATTCCATGAATGACAAAATATGTGATACGCATTATTACTCTTCCACCCATTTCCGTGGCATGAATAGGATTCACAGCATTACACTGTTTTTTAGTAGGTAGTCACTTTATTGTATGATATGACAGGCAAGGAACATCGTGAGACTTGCCAAAGAGGTCGATATGTGTGATTCTAGCAACGTCAACGTGTCATTCCTATCCTGTCATGAGACGTAAAAATGGGCAATTTTGAAAATCTTATTATGGATGTGGGGAACATCATTGCAAACTAAAAAGACTTCTTCTTTACTTCGTCGTGAAGTTTGAATTAGCGTGCCAATATAAAATAAATAGGTGTGGTCCATGCTCAGACGTCTCTCTGCTCATTGATTTTTCTTGACATTTTGAGCAGTCAATGGAAGTCCAAGACATGCAAAAGTGAAGATGATTAATGTCAAATGTCTCGTAAACAAGACAAATCAAGCTCCCAACCTAAAGTCACAAACTTTGCTTTGTGTGCCTTTCATAAAAAATATCTAAATGATAAAAAAAACTGCCAGGAGAAAGGTGGAATACATTTGATTCCTTCCACCATAAACATTATTATTATGCTTTCTCCCAAAGACTTTATTTCATGTGTTTTATTTCAACGTATTGAGAGATGCTTCGGTATAGGAACGAGTTGCGATTGTGATGAAAATGTAAATGCTTATTTGCATTCATAGCTTGGAGAGTTGACCAGCAGCAAGCCCAGAGTGTTGTATATTTTCAGTTAGTTAAGGACTGTTATTATTCCGTCGACTACGAGTTCCTAGTTTATTATTACACAGCCTGTTTCGAGAGAATTGCGTGGGGTGAATGAGAGGAGGACGATGAGGAATGAAAACTTATTAACGATGTATGGAAGTCACCACTAACTGCGTGCAGGTTCAACTGTGAAATGAAATTGATGCTAGCATCGAAAGCCTTTATTATACCCATTCGTATGATGATAACAATAATGGTCCCACTTTCCCTGTCCCCAGGGGAGGGAAAGCTGCAGCAGTTAGTTCCTCCACCAAACTATAAGATGAGAGATTGTGCTTTTCTTCCATTGCAAAATTTCATCATTGGCCTTCCAGCAATTTTACTTCTTTGTGCATGGATTTCTGTACTTCAAATCTAAAACCCAGTTCTTCCTTCCAATTGAAATGCTCAAGCGTTTCTATAGCACATCCATCGAAACATGTCTTTTTAACTCCAACCGTTACAAAATTAACATCAACGTTGAGTAGGCACAATTTGCTGAAAATGACGCTTCGTAAATTTTTTAAATAGTGGCTAACATGACAATGTTGAACAGTACAAAGTCTTGTGCAAAAAAAATTTCCGGGCTGACAGAAAGAATGTGGCTTGGCGTGGGAGCAGAATGACATCCTGTTGTAATTAATTAAGTCAAACATAAATATTCAATGTTTTCGAGCTCAGCCTTGTTGAGGTGAGGTGGAGTACGTGCTTGACGGTCAGCCTAATGAAGGTAAAACGTGAAGGACTGAAAAAACCGTTTACTATTCTCTGTCTTTAATTTCAATTGGTGGAAACTTGGATTGTGTAAGAGGCACTATATCCCAGCATAAGAATCTGAAAGTCACAAAAATGAATCGAGAAAGCAGTCTTGAACCATTCTGTTGCAACGAGAAAAGAAAGGAGATTCAGATTGAGAGATTCATTTCCTTGAATTGGGAATAAGTGTCACTTCCACTCCAGCAAGTTTGATCTGTCTTTCTTGGTCCTTTTCAATGTTACTTCGTTGGCACTGGTTTATCTCCTTCGTTTCTCATTGCTTTAATCGGTTTATAACTGGATAGATGGAATAATCTAGGTCCGGGGTTACATTGGATGAAGTCTTAAAAGATCACCCACCTCAGTTTTATATGCGAGTGTCGAACTCCCAAGCCTAACCTTATGTAAAAGTGAAAGGCCAGCAACATTCCCTTGCCAACGGAGCACTACTTTGCCAACATTGGCCTTAGCTCAAAGACAATTTGTGAGATTGCTTCCAGTTTTAGGTCCTTCAAATTAATTTTGTAAGACATTTTTATCCAAAAGTGTCAGAGCAAGAAAGTAATGATCAGGTTTAATTGGAGGGTTGAGAGATTCACAAGTATCCTGATTTGCAAAAGTTTTTTATTCTTAAAAATCGATAAGAGGATTTGGACGCCAACAAGATTCCAAACTACGCAAAGTAAAAAAAGACAATTCAATTCAAAATCCAAGCCAAGAGTTGTGAGAAAGAAAGTAAGAAAGTCACTACATTACATTACATCAAACCAAATCAATGACAGGAATGGGAGAAGGAACGAAGGAAAGAAAGGGTAGAAAGGAAAGGAAGTCTGATAAACCACGAGCGTCTTTTGACAACATTAAGAGGAAATGATGTGGAATAGCATTAGCATTACATTTTAGGAGGTACGTGGGATGGCATAGTAAATGTTTCCCATTACATCAATTCTGTACACATTTTGGAAAAATTTATGACGTTTATTGCTCTCCAACACTACTTGACAAGACACATCTTATGTTCTAGTCCACTACTTCTTTCCCCGGACCATGGTGGGTGAGGGTGTAAAAACTCCATAGCCAAGAGTCATAATGTGAATGTGAATGACACAATTCAATAAAACGTGATGGAATTATTTTAGGCAGGAATTTTTGGGTATCGATTGTGGTGGTGAGGGTTAGAACCTTCGTCATCATCACTGCAGCATGACGATCTTGAGAAATGTAATTTCTGTGTGATCAAAAACTGAACAAAATCTCGAAACGCATGGCAACATGACATGAGAAAAGGATGCATATACCTTCAGAGACTTTATTGTGCTTCATGCAGCATCTCTGGTCTAAATGGTTTTTGAGAAGAAGTTCTTCTTGGCTCGTCCTACTAGAGAGTGAGATTATTCCATATGATATGGATGATGCGAGGACGTCTTGGAAACAGGAACAACCCTTTTGTTGTTTATCATTATAGTGTCTTACATCTTATCGTCATCTTCTAAGTACAAAGTTTACTTAGCGCTTTACGACATAAAAAATTAAGTCCGTCTCCTCTCTCTCTCTTTGACAATAGCCCAACATGGTTTCATTTTCTGCATTTAATAGACGACAGTGAAAGCGGAGTGTTTGTCCTCCTCAACAACTTTCTTCTTTTTACTGCTCTCACACATCAACATTAATATTCATAGCAGGATTTATAGGGCAGTAATACCATTTGTGTCGACTGTCATCAGGGGGCCCTAGCCTTTATAAGTTGGGAGGACTAGAACGTGATGAAATGTGGTGTCATCTTATCTAAAAGCTAAAGCTGGGTTGAATCTCTTTGGAGATTTGAGAGGAAATCAAACAGAGCTTGAGTCAGAGGCGAAGCTTCGTCATTTTCAATGAATTTAAAGTCATCTCATAAATTCAAGATGAAGAAAAGATCGGAGAGAAGGGAAAGGAAAGCATTACTCTTTTGTTTTACTAATATGGATAAAATGGTGATGCAATGATTTTCGATTCTCTAACACAATTCCTCAAGCATAACGTAGAAGTATCAAGTTTTACCCGAAAAGAAACTCGTCTTTGAGCTACCTTTGAAATCGATATCGATACCGTTCCGACGTATGTAATTTCAGTGCACAATTATAATACAAAGTTGGTTGAGAAACCAATTGTTTACTGAGCCCAGAAGACAAAGAAAAAGAACAAAATTTTTAAAAAGCTTTGCCTAGACCAGCCAAAGAGTCCATGCAACATATAAAATGAATGCATGCTCCGCATGTCCAGTGGACCTCTTTGCGACTCAGCATCATATCCTTTAATAACTCTATTCATTGATTTTTAAACATTTTGTAATGCCGAGGCAAGTAAAAATGTCATGTTCTCTCATAATTTATGAATAAATTAAGCCCAATGAGTCTGTCAGTCAAAGGGACACATTTGCGTATGCATGACATATAAGTCATTCATTCAAATCTTTCATAAATAATATTTATAGGCTTGTGTTACTGCGCACATCACTAATAAACATTAGGAAGATCACCAATTCATAGTCATGGAGACTACTCCAAGTGAGGAATTACAAACGACATACATTTCTCTCGACCGTTGCATTGGCAACAAAAGGATTTGCTTCATTTTGTCCTTGTCCCCGTTGGGGGGTAAAGTGATACGGATGCTTTATACGATGAAATCCAGCGTGGTATCTGCCTCGCCATTTAGCAGTTCAATGCTTAATCTGATTAAGACTAAATATTGACATGTCTATAAACGCCAGCAGTCGTAATTCACAGAAGAACAGAAAAGATATACCCACATAGCTC
Organism: Isotomiella minor; assembly: GCA_034696445.1. Taxonomy (NCBI): domain Eukaryota; kingdom Metazoa; phylum Arthropoda; class Collembola; order Entomobryomorpha; family Isotomidae; genus Isotomiella; species Isotomiella minor. The sequence goes on from JAQIWU010001341.1 coordinate 10,052, forward strand.
AAAAGACAACTGGGAGGTCTACTATTACTTAGAATTAGTAAATAAAGATGTGATGTGCTTGCCAGACAGATACTGCATTTTTCTGCAATTATGCTATATTAATACCAGGAGTCTGCACAGATGCATTATGCTGATAAATTTTAGTTACAAGCAATTCCTATTGCATTTATATTGAGGAAGGACAAAATCCCGTGAGACAAGAGTCATAATAAAATAAATGAAGTTCGCCATAATCCCTTAATTATATTCATGCTTGACTTGGCTAACCGTTGCTCAACTTCACTTGGATAATTTCGTCTTTCTTTATTTGAAAAAGAGAAGTTCTGAATTGTATGAAACACTCCTAATTTAATTTGTATACATTTATAGACATGAATAGACAGGGTAGCTCTCATCTCATCTTATCTTAGAACTGCATGAAATAATAATCTCTTAGCTTCAAGGGAAGGGGAAGAGATGATTATTCCACCCACACAAACAACAGATTTTGAAGGTGATACTATAGAAATCAACAACTTTTCTTGAGTATCAATTTTTCAAGATCTTCTCTTCCTCGTGTATGAAAGATCTGAATGTATGTAATAAATTTCGGTCTCAAAGTTGAATTAGTCCCTGAAGAAAATTCATTCTGGTGGATAAAAGGGAAGTTCATATTTCTCCGTCAAATTTAACGTCCCTGTAATTCGACTAATGAAAGAAAATGTAGCAAATGAAGTTGGATGATTCTTTGTGTAGCCTCCTCATCTCGGCTTCAGGCTCAAAGCTCTGCTGGTCTGTTGTTATTAGTGTCTGTTCCCTAATGGAGGAAAAGCCGTCCGTCCTGCCTGCCAGTTCCAAATTAAACTAAATGGAGCATCATAAAAACGAGCTCAGCGTGGGACGCTACAACTTCACTCAATTTCAATTGTGATGGGACGGATATCATATCAGTATCAACTCAACTAGACAACAAACTAAAAACTAGAGAGTGAGTAGTGGAGTGAAGGTGACTTGACAGTTCTTTGTGCTTTGACTTTAATTGTCATTCTGTGGCCACACCACCATTTTATTTTATCTTTTGCCTTTTGTCATTTTGTCATTCATTACATGGATGACAAGTGTCAAATCCTAAAGGGAACAATGAAATCTCCAAACTATTCCCGGCTTGATTTGAGCTGTAAAGTGTATCAACCTACGTAGATAATCTTTCATCTCGTTAGGAGGAATTATCCTCTGACATCCTCTCCATGCTTACGCCAATTTATTTTATATTAAACATTATTATGAGCTATAGTACCTACCTACACAAAATCAGCTTTTTAACAAAGTTTATTGATGAAATTGACTTCGATCAAGGAACTCTTTCACAGTTTATTATGTTCAACTTCCATGAACTCTTCTCAAGATGAAAGAGACTCGTCGTATCATCTCTCATTATTCTCATTGTTAGATGCGACAAATTATCATCATAGATTTGTCGGATCGGAGCCACTTGATAAGTCGTAAATTTGGTAAGCAAGAAAAGCAATGATTTTCGTCTAACAATAATGATTGTAAACTTCGTTAGCGTTTTGCAACTTCCTTAATTTGCCATTTCCATGAATTATCTACATCATCAATTTTAATTAACAATGCTATAGAAACGACTCTAAAACTGGTCAATAATGATAGTTTGTATACTTTCTTGCATTTTCGTGGATATTTTGGCTTCGCAACAATAAGCTATTATTGACTATAGTTTATGAGGTCGTAATTTGCAATCTTGAACCATCGGTTCTTTTAAGATTCTCTCATTTTTTATCCCGTAATTGTCACTTTGTACCTTGTAGTCATGAAATGAGCGGAAAATATTTTATTGCTCGTACTTGTTTATTGGACAACCACGAAATAAAATGACCATCAGGGATTAAGTTATGTCCACTTCACACTATACAATAGAACTTTCTGTGCAATATGCTATAATAGAGGATCCTCTGTAAATGACGAGTTGTCTCAACCGACTGTTTACTTGAGGCTTAACTTCTCTCGTATAATTGCAATCTCGATGGAAATAAAAATGAAAATCTGCCCGTATCACAGATTGTCATGTCTGGAGTAGAGACTTGATTGCCATGTATGAAATATTGGTAGGACGGTATTACGCTTTATTTGGCGTGATCAAACCTAATCTTCCTTATGCCATTTTTGTCCGGGTCATCGTATCATCTCACCTAACAAATTATTTTTAGACAATGCGGTCCAGCATAACACCGAACAACAAAGACTCCTTTGGAATACGTGATTTTGAGATTTACAGCCATGCTCGATGTTTGGATGCATTCGTTTATGTATTGCAAGTCACATTGACAGCTTTCTTGAGAGATCTAAAAATTCAGGTCTTCTTAACTTTGTCATTTGTCACATGAAAGTGTTCAGGCGGGCAGGGGTATTTTTTTAAATAATTTACGATCATAATGATCATCAAGACACACTTGGTTAAGACCAACCGCTTCTACACAAAGGAAAATGATGACGACGCGTCTCTCTCTGGTGGGTATAAAATTCCGTCAAACAACTTTTGAGCAGATTATTTTGTAGCTTTTTGCCGGCTTATCGTCCTGTGCCTTCTCTGCTGGTGGCAAAGCTCCAAGTTTACAACCCAGGTTAGGTTGATTGAGGATTGCATTTTTCAAACTTGAAAAAATAAATGCAGAAAATGAACTTTTGCGAATATCAAAAGGATGTATAAAACATGAATTATCTAATCGGCGTATCACATCGCATCGGGGTAATAAAATATAAATTGTCCAAAGACAGAAAGGTCGTTTCACAGAATGTGGTTTCTACTTTTTTCAATCTTATCAAGATTCTTATTAATGAATCTGCTTGAATGATGGTCGACACTCTCCACCATACCTACACGGAGCTGTCAAGTCAAATCCACCCGAGGGTCAACATACAGTAGCCACTAGCAAAATACATAAACTGAAAAAAGTCATTAATAGCGCAAAATACACTTTTTTGCCTTCTCCGTTTTGGCCATAATTACAGTCAGACTGAGTGAAACAATAAAAGATTGATGTTGTTTCATTCATTTTCTTCTCACTATCTAACGCATTTAATTCCAAACAGTACCTTTCTTTCTACCAAGCATCCTTTGCCGACTGACACTGTGAAACTTTTAGTCCTAATTAATCTGACAATTCCAATTGTGAGATAGTTAGTCATTAAAACTTGGGAGATTACACGATCCAAGTATAAAAATGAGTTTTCAATTGTCCACTTGAGCTAATCATGACAGCAATCATCATTATTGCAAAAAAATCCTCCGTTTCCTGAATCAGTTTTTGAGATTCATTAATTTATCTGCTTCTTCAGTGTTTAGATTTATCAGGGGATTTTTCTCAGATAATAAAGTCTACTGCGGCTTATTGAAGACTACACAAAGTTCCCTCATTAAAACTTATTAACTCGGCTGACTTTCAATAATATGGGAATTTTTTCGGTTTTTCGCATGAGATTAAAATTTGAAATACTTTGTTGTTTTTGTGTAGAGAAAGAAGGGCTACATTGCTCTTTCAAGATAAGCATCCTTCGATAAAAAAAATTCTCACAGAATACTAAAATTGTGGTATTTCAATTTTATTATTTTTCTCATATAAAACTTGTCAATTAGTAATTCCTCTGCCTGCAACTTAACTGCGAAACTTGGGGATCTAATCCAATTACCCCGCAGAGAAAAGACTGTATCTTGACTGTCAAGTTGCTTGACACCATCCTGTCATTCCCGTGGTTTTATAGAAATTTTGCCTCTGCAACCTTTCTGTTTAGTGAGCTTGTACAGAAAGAACCAGTAAACCAAATCAAGAGAACTGATCAACACACGATCTGTGGAAAATTAAAAAAGTTGTTCTTTCTTTATCAACTTTACATTTTTTCTTAAGCCTTGTGTCGTGACCAATCACATGAACATGCGATGAGGTGAAGGTGAAGAATGGTTTTAGTTATAGAATTGCAATGTGCGTGAAAGTGGCGATGGCAACGGCAACCTGTGGTAATGAGTGACCTGATAAACATTTATCTTCTGACCCGAAAGCTCTGCTGGTTTGGCTGAAATTTAAGTTTCAATAATTCATGGAGTACTGTTTCATTGACCCCTTTGGAAAGTTATAGGACCCGAATTGAGTTGCGACGGAAATGAACAGAAAGGATTGAGTTTATTTCTTAAGTGAAAGCATATCCTAATCCTTAATAGTACTCCTATGGAAATTTTAATAGTATCCCGTTGATAATTAATTTCAGGGTAATAATTATTATACGAATAATTATTTTCTTTCGATTAATTCGTTTTAAACTGCACGAAAGGGCAGCCACGTATATCTCTAACACTAATCCTAATGAGGGAGATTAATAGCAAAACGATAAGCTGGAACAGAAAAGAGGTAATAGAAATAGAAGGGGAAAAGAAAACCGGTTGTTGTGCCTTGACTTGAGTGTAATCCTACACTTTATACCTGATGCCATTATTGTCTTGACATTTTCTATACTTTGTTTTTGCAATATTGAACTTCCTTCGCACAAAGGTAGGTACGAAGTTGGTAAAATCCAACCAAAAACCACTTCTACTTTTCCTTGCTTTACCGGATAAGATAGGATTGGAAGCATATTTGCCTGACCAGTTTTATTGTTGCTAATTTATAGGTTACCATTCATTGAATTCATTAATAGAAGAAGTGGTTAACGGGCATGGTTTTTATATGTACAGTAGCAGAAACAGAAGACATTAAGGTAACATAGTACTGCAATTAATTTGAATGGCTCTAATTACCAGATTTTTTATGAATTAAATTACAAACATTTAATACAAAGAAACGAAATCTAAATTACACATTGCAAGTGAGTAAGTGGTTAATTGTGATCATGTAAACTCGTATGCAGTCTTTAAATTAAAGTGTAATGAAAGAAGAAATTGAACATTTTTTATTCGCCTTTCCTTTGCGTTCCAACCAAACCATCTCGCAAGGAATATAACGAACTGGTTGGAATCCTGAATCAAATTAAGCACTAGCCGTCAATTATTTATTGAAATTGTGAAAATTATCATACAATGGTGAGTTTGTGGAATTAAATAAGACCACCCGAGGCGCTCACCCTGCCGTTTGGTTCCGTCATTTCCGGCAGTCTTATATTCGCTTCGTACGCAAAGACTTTTTTCCTTAGATTTCCTGTAATGGAATTACAAGTTATGTAAAGTCATTTTTATTACGTGGCTTCTTTTTGTATCACGGTTGTCATGGCAGAATTTTTAAGCAAGAATGTGGCTGGTGTTTTTTTGTTGAAGAATTTAATTTGCAGAAGAAAGCGACTCAATATTTCTCACTGTGCCCCAAACAATTGTGCAATTCTAGTTTTGCATATATGCGGTCTCAACTTGAAGTACAGAATGTCTTCGAACATTTGTACTCACTTTCACCAGAGCATTGATGTGGTTGCGCTTTCTCATTCCGATGCTAATGACGAGTCTGTCTCTGTACTGCTACTACTTAGCTTTGAATATATGGTGAATTACTTTGTTGGAAAATGAAATGTGGAAGGAAGCTCTTAAAAGTACCGAAACTTTGTCATTTAGTAGTTTTTCCTCTCCAGAGAAAACTTTCAATCTTTGTGATCCACTACCTCTTTTCAGAGTGAAAGTAGCAGCAGCAGAAAAGCTCTTATTCTGTGCTGAATTCCAGAAGAAGAGACCTTCTTGAATGCAATAGTTTGGGTGGACATGGTGAAGTATTTGACTACTTTAACATTGTTTCCAAGACTTTTAGTTTGGTTCCTTCTTGAACAGTTTCGCAATCATGAATGGAAAAGGGACTTTTTCTCCTTACAATTCATTCAGATGCAGTCCAGCCTCTCTGTTTCTCTCTACGCGATACAGTAAGTCTCGATGGACCAAAAATCCCTGCGGGACACTCCGCGCTTCTTGACGCTTCAACACTTTCATTTTCAAGCTGTTTTAGTCTATACCTTTCTCCAAGTTCCCTTCTTTCTTCCGCTCGTGGTAAGACTTCCGCTTTTAGGAGAAAAAGGACTCTTATCTTTAAGAAATTAAAACCCTTTGACACACTGCAACTAGCTTCCAAAACCCACATGAGAGAGCAGATTTTTGTAGATTTTATTGTGTCGCCTGGCCTAAAGCACGTTCCTTCCAACTCTGGCTTTGCTTCGCGTCGAGATAAGATGCTTTGTTGTGAGAGCATTACGCAAGATAAAGACGAGGAAAGGGATTTAACTCTGCATGTTTGCAAAAGAGAGACACACGCCCATCTCATGTGTATGATTTTGACAGTTTGACAATAGAAGTGATAGCGATGGAAGACCCAAGATAGAGAAAAAAAACTATCCTTCCTTCCTTTCCTTTGCCAAAAATATTCCCATTGATTCTCCTGCTCCTTTCTCCCCTCATGTACTCCAAAAAAGTAAAAGTAAGTGAGGAGTGCCATCCGACCAAAAGGAAAGACAAGACTTTCCCATTTTTTAAGGATACGAAATGTGTGTGTGTGTGTTGGAACTTGTCTCCCTAATTTTTATTCGCTTCGGTGAGAACGAGGAAGGAGGAGGAGGGAGGAAATGAATGGAATGGAAAGAATCCCGAATCGGGAATATTTCTCTTTTGGTTTAATGTTTCCTCACTCCCATGTAGGTCCTCTCTCATATTTGTCAGCGTCTCTCTTAAATCTCTTAGAATGTGACTGTGTGCCACTAAAGCGTAAAAACTATTTCAACCGATCTAAAAAATTTATGAGTACCAGTCGAAGTAGTAGCGGAGAAGAGTTAAGTTAAGTGGACGAAGATAGCTACGCTTTTCTGTTCTTTAATCTATAATCTCACTTTTTACGATGACACGACTGGATGAATATTCAAGTGTGCAGAAAGAAACAGGGAGCAAAAGTATAACGTTGGCAAATTAAGTCTAATTTTGGCAAAAATTATGATGTAATCTTTAAAATATTTTATCGCAGTTTTATGCTACATGTATTATTATCTAAGTCTCACGTTCTGCGACAGTTATTTTTATTACACAGCACAATTCTGCTACCCAACTCTGTATTATGTATAGAT
>JAQIWU010001342.1:0-17119 GCA_034696445.1 Isotomiella minor
CACATCTTTTCTTCTTTTCAGAGAGACCCTCGTCTTCCTTTTTCATTGTAAAAGTGACAGAGATGGGGGCTGATAATTTTTAATTGACCATAGCTTCACGTTTACCCAGGTTCCATGTATCAATCAACAAGAAGCAATAAATCAACACCAATGTATACAACAAAGTAGGTTTCATTTTTCATAACTTCAACTATATGATTTGTATGTCTTTTGGAAAGGATAAGACGTAAAATTTATTCACATCCTGACTGCATCATTTGTTTAGCTATTTAAAATAGGAGTTACGCTAGTGTCAAAGAAAATTTATTTTTAATTTACAAGATTTACAAGTCGATGTCAAGTAATTTTTTACCATACATCTTGTGTACTTTACTCCAAATTGTGTGGCTGGATTGTCTGCCTCGTAGAGTATAAAAAATATCTAATAGCACAGTTGTACCTACCTACCTTTGTGTAAGAAAAGGTTAATAAATGCAAGACAATAGAAGTAGATGAGTCGAAGGGAAGAAAGAGTGTGTTGATGTTGATGTTGATCAAATTATAATTAAAATCCGTCCCTTCTGCTAGCCAACTGCCTCAACAATTTGTCTACTTCCTATTTATTCGAAGCAAATAAAGGCCCTTCAAACTTGAGATAATTTCGATCTTTAAAAGTTTTGTTTCTCGTTTTGTGTAGTTAATACCTAGGTCTGCGGTACAGCCTAATCTGTCTTCACAATACTTTCTCCTTAGAGAAAAATACAAGTAATGAATAAAAAGGCTACATCATCACTACGCCTGTAAAATTGACTATTATTTGAGAAGGTGTAAGTTTTAACATTATCATCATTTTCAGCAGGCGTGCATATTCCACTAGGTTTGTCTTTCTTCGGTATATTATCCTTTCTTTTTTCTTTTTGCTAGTACGTTTTCCAGGCAAGCCTTTAGAAAAGCAAGGACATTTACGACCCACCCAAGGAATGTTGGGAGAGTGTGTGGTGTGACAGAGTTAAAATGCACTTTTGTTACAAGAAACATACGGTCATGCATTTCGATTGAGAAAAGGAGGAAGGATGAATTGACATTTCTCGGAGGGGAAAAGGGAAGTTGGCTGGATGTTGGGGGTGGTCGAACATGCCACAGTCAGCAGCCACAACCAAACAAAAATGGCCCGAAAGGGTAACTGGCTATTTTATTATTCTTTTGCGAAATTTATGAGTCTCTTTGTGTCATTTCAACGGTCTTGTTCTGCTGAGTAGGACGGAGAGAAAGGATGGATAAGATGAGTCAGACCACTAGCACTTTTCCTTATTGCCTCCGAATGACCCGTTCCCTTTTTCTTGGCCCTAATACCATGGGGACCACATCACATCATTTCTTCTCTCTCCCGTCCCTCTCGCAGTCGCTTACTTACTTACAATCTCATTTCCATTCAAATCGCTTCGCTTTTTAAACTTTAAATCCATGTCCATTCTCCTTTTCTCCTTCCTCACCCAACAACGTCAGGGCATGTAATAATGCATGTGCCTATGTATGCATCTCCCGTCTGGACAAAGCCCTCTTGACTCCGTCTCTTTACACTCCAATTCCCCTTTCTCCAGAGATAACAACTTAATTCCCCACTGAAATAGGATAAATCAACTTTGATATTTCCCTCTTCTTCCGTCTCCTCTTTCTTTGGACAGTTGCTTTCTTCAAAATAAGGATGCATAGATGGATGGATGGACGAGAAGATTGGACGTCTTAAAGTAGAAAAGTGAGTTCAACCAGAGAAAAGTGGATAGATGAGAGGGCAAGTAAATAAGTAAGCAAAAGAAAGTCTGAAAAGAAATAAGTATAAACGAAGAGAGACAGAAAGAAAAGAAAAAGTTTTAAAGACCAACAGAACATGATGCATTCGTCGTGTAGGTTGGGGTTCCTTATTCTTACTTCTCCCTTCCCAATCTGTTACGACTTGTTTCTTGACGACGGCGGCGGTTGGTGAAAGGAGTTAACCAGAAGAACCGTATGACTCTTCTGTAGAATGAATGGTGTGGAATATATGAGGGTTGGTGGGTTTTGCTTTTTGGTTAGTTAGTTAGTTAGTGTGGGTTGTAGTGGCCAGCCAACTTTTTTCTTCCACTCCTTTCCTCCAACTATCGATTTTGTGATTATTTACTGACTCTTTTTTTCAGTAAGAAAAGAAAGCAACAAAGACTTTCCCTCTCCTTGACTCCCCACACAGCCCACTCCTAACGACCACTTACCCACACTAATTGCCTTCCCTTCCTTGCCTCACTTAGCTTTACTCCACTTACTGCAGAGTCACTGAAGCATTAGTCTCTGGTCTACGAAGTGTTTGCAGCATATGAAGAATGTTACGTCGAGAGAGACAATGGTGAAAGTAACCACCAAAGATGTTCTAAGTTGTTTTTTTGAAAAAAATCTATAGAAAAGTAAAAATGGGTGCAATTGGGAATGAGAGGAAGGGGGGAAACAGGGAAACATTCAGAGAGGAGAAATTTGGATGAATGGATGCTTCGGTGATGGCATGGCGATGGTGGTGGTATCAGTGACTGTTATTGCTCGAGAATGGTCATTCGTCCGCCTCGTTAATCCTAATCCCCTCCATCCATTCCTTCGTCCATTCCACACAGACATTTTATAGTCCACCATAAAAAAGGCTGAGAAGGGGAGCTAAATGGTCATCCTCTCCAATATATCTCCCAAATGGGATACGTGCTCCGAAATTCCAATCCCCCTCTCCATAATCCAGGACTTTTACAGGGAAAATCCACAAGGAAATACCCGGATATCCTCCCTCACCAGCACATCACATCACATCACATCACATGGGATGTACATGCATACATACACACAACTGCGGACATGCTTACACATTGTTCACCACCGGTGCTGGTGGCAGGCAGGGGAGAAAGCAAGAAGGAAAGACAACCTGCTCTCTCCTACTTACGAAATCGTCCATTTCATCCTCATCCTCCAAGAAAACCTGTCCATCTTCCTTTCTCCTCTGTCAGTCATGACTTGAGGATGCCCACAAGGAGTAGTGAGCCTGCATGGATAAAATGCGGACTATACGGGAGGGAGATAAAGGCCGTCGTGTGTGCAGTCACGGAGCATGGAATTTGGCAGGCAGTTACTCTCGTCATCCCGGGTGACTTGTGACACGTTTTAACGCAAATGATGGTAATGGTAAATACGAGTGGGCAAATCTTGCGGATGAGACAATAATGCACCTTCACATGCACAAGCCTCAGAGGAGTGTGGGGAGAGGTGAAAGTATGAAGGTCGTTAAGCGTAATAATTCCTGGTAATGCTACCTCCGCGTCTGTCTCCCACCACCACCCTCTCATAGTTGGTTTGATTTGGAGGACTCAGCTTTTATGACTACATGCATGCGAGGAGGAGGAGGAGGATGATGGGTGTGTTGCATTAACGAGCGTGGTTTGCGTGTGCTTGTGGAGCAATGAAGGTAATTGTGAGGCGGTGGACAGGCAGACTGGAGGGACGGGTGAGACGGAAATCGGGCGAGACATGGAAATAATGGTAGTCCAGCCAAGCGAGAGATAAGCCATATGTATTCATATCTCCTGGCAACCCGAGTAGCCAAAAATCGGAGGAACGGAAGGAAGTTGTAAGGCTGGAGGAAACAGATAAACTTGCTTCATGCATTTTTCACCGTCTAGGCCCAGTCGCCATTTTTATTTCGAAAATAACTCTTTGACCTCCCGGCCCGTCTCATCTCCCCTGATTTATTACCCCTAATATTTAACAAGGTTGAATCTCCTCCTCACACTACTGCACCCCGGTCTCCCAATCATATGCACGCATGGAGGAAGAGAAAGTGACTGACTAAACGCAAACATAAAGCCTCCCGTCATTTCATATCATCATGAGGACTACATTCATTCTTCCTCCTCTGCTGATCTGCGGCCAAAGTCAAAATAAAATAGAGAAGAAGCAGAACGAAAAAGGATGAGAGAGAGAGAGAGAGAGTATCGATACCCAATAATAATATTGGATTGGATGACGGGGGGACTTGGTGGAAAATAAGGAGTCGGATTGTGTTTTTATTCCGGAGAAATCTAGGCAGCGAGCGGAGTCGACATGTGGATAATAGATGCATGGGCTTCCTATAATATTATGGATGGAGTCGAGTGGATTTTCATACTTTTTCGTATGCTCCTCGACTGGGGAAATATGATGGGCATCCGTCGTCTTTTCTTTCTTTCGATCCTTCTTTCTTCTGTAGCTACTGAGGTGGTCCATCGGAGAAAGTCATACAAGCGGAAGTGAATAATATTCCTAATCATATTTTCCTATAAACCCCATTTCCCTCCTTCACCACCGCTTCTTCATTCCCGATACATCAATTTTCACATATCTCCAGCCTCAACCACTGCCATGCCATGCCATGCCTTCACTGCTTTCTCTTTCTCCAACCATCCATATTGGCATGGGCTGCATTGCTTCACAAAGCAAAACAGATAAAGCAAAGTCTTTTCTTATGTTTAATAACAATCTCAACTGTGCTGGACAACTTTTTTTTATTCTTATTCGATTTTATCGACAAGACGTCCTGAAACTTTACCCTCGTATGCCTGCCTGACTGACTGACTGGTGGAATCATTTGATGCTGATTTCTTTACTCACGGTCCCATCATCATGCAGTCTGTCTCTTTGGCCAAACTTTTCGTGTGTGCCATATGGACATTGTTGGCTACAGGAGAAAGCTAAAATTGAGAGAATGATGGTATAGTGCATGTATCCATGAGCATTGAGGTTTGTGGAAAAACAGAAAAAAATAAGGAGGAAATTTAAATGGCTGGATTAAGGAAACATGATAGAGAAGACGGAGTTTTTATACGCATTTGATATTCATGACCGGGAGAAAAATGGAGAATACCTCTAGACAGATAGTCACTACTCAGTAGTCTCCATCGCCCACCCCCACTTTTATCTATTCATCGAATATCGTATCCCTTCCGAATTTCGAAACAGCAAACAACATCCTCCATCCATCATCTTAAATTTACTATAGCATTCCACTCCAAGACAAAAGCCGGTATGCTCCTTCTCCTTCATACTTTCAATGCATCTTACAAGGGGGAAATGGGAAGACCCGTCAGAATATTTGGAGAAAGTAGCCACGACCACAAAAGAAGGCTATGTTCTTATTCTTTTCATTTTTTACGAGCTCAAAGTTTCCCCTTCCTTATTTGATGTAGATACTTACCTTCTCTCATATGCAACCGTCATTTTTAAAAAGAAAAAAGTCAGACTTGACATATTGATGGAATAACGTCATGATTTTTAGTGTTGGTCGAAACTTGATGTTAACAATGCAGACTTCCTCAGCCCAACGTGAATAAGAAAGAGAGAAGAGTAACACGATTATTTGAAAACAAAGTTCAAAGGAGGAGACGATTATGGTTTCCATCAATTGTCATTGTCGTAACCGCAGGTGGTATTAGAATTTTTGTGAGGGTAGTAAATATTTGGAGTTAATAGGTTTTGAAAAATACGACAACCATTTTGGTACCACTGGAGCGGGCAACACATGACAAGAGAAAGTTCAAAGAAGAAAGAGAGAAAAATGAAGCGAACGGATTGTTAGACAATGGAATTTGGTATTTTCGTTTTCTTTTGCCATTCAGAGCCTCAAAGTCAAGTCAAGTGTTTGAAAAGAGGGACATGATGGTATTTTGGTTATTATTCGGTTGTCTATTACAACAACAACGTTTATGCGCTCGGCGTTGTTGCCAACGCTATTTTTGAAGCTTATGCGTCTGTATGTAATTCCCATTCCACCTGTCAGTCTCACTCACCTTTTTGCGAACGGTGATTTTTCCCGACAAGTGTTTCTGAAGGGGACCCCAGCAGACCGAGATTAATAACAACGAAACAAGTCGCCATTTTTTAACATCATTTTTCACCACGAAAAAAAAGAAAGACTGACAACTCAAATTTCAATTTCGAAATTATCTGCCCTGCTAAACGAACGTTGAAAAAAAACCCCAACGTCTTGTCACTCAGTCATCCACTTATTTTCTCCCTTCACATTCTTTCTTGCGTAGAAATGTACAACAAATTACAAAAAGGAGAGGGCCATGTGTGGTGAAAGTCAGCACTGCGTTCATTCATACCACTTGCATTTCATCAGAAGAAAGGAGTTAAGGTGGTAAAGACTGAAGTACGAACGAACGAGGGCGAGGAAAAATGTTGGTTTTATAAGCCCTCATGTGCAATAGTATGTACTTCCACCAGTATGACTAGTCTTATTCTGAAGAGAGGGAGAAAGAGAAAATTTGTAGAAATGGGAATAGGTGGTTGTGAGTGGGAACATAAAATGGGCAATAAAGGCGACAGAGCGACAGTGTCCATAAATAGGGATTTTTTTGACGTTTTTCACTCTGAGAATGTGTCAACTTGCGAATTCTCAATTTTACTCCGTGGCATCCCTTGAGAGAAATAAACAGACACATATCCATCCACCATTGCCTCGTCGCCTCGCCGGACAAATAACTCATTAAATTCCACCTTTCCCTCTTTACTTACACGCCTATGCCTTTCACCCCTAAGACCACATTATCATCGACGTGGGCTGTAACCTAACCCAACTCTCGTCTCTTCCCACTCGATGGAAGGACAGGATTTGTGGGGGAATGAACAAAAAAGAAATGTTACTTTCACCCAGAGAAACCAAGACGAGAGAAAGATTTTTTTAAAGCCAGTTCAGTAGTCAAATAAGAATGGGAAAAATGAGAATGACTCAGAAATATGACTGAGAGAACTATGAGTATGACGAAGTGTTGGTTGTCGAATTCAAATTAACGAAATGCGTACCTGACTGCCGAGAAAAGTAAGTGTATTTATTTGCATACGGGTGACTTATCAAAGTCCAGAGGAGGAGGGGGGATAAAAACGAGTGAAATCAAAGAGTGCCTTGTGCGTTAAATTTCCAAATGGCCACCTCCATCTTTCCGTTAGCCAGACTCCGAAACTCCCGGAGAAAGAAAGCTTTTAGCTAGATGGGATTTTGGCTTCTTAAGGAAGAAACGACGACATGTCAATATCACACATTAGTCCCATACATCACATCACAAATCTTCAATTACACTTCCCTCCTTTCTTTCTTTCCTTCCTTCCTTCCTCTCCTCCGCATTTTCCATCCATATTCATATCCACTCATGGACCAATTCACAAACTCTGCCCTGTCTCTCCTTCGAACAATAATGGAAAGCACAAAGAAAGGGCGAGAAAGAGAAGAGAGAATTTGTGAAAACTGAAGGCAACACAGTCACTCACTTTCATACATCATCCATCCAAAAAGGAATCCACTACACACAATATGCCGTCTTCTTAATATTTCTTGAGTGCGAGGGCTAAAAATTTCGACTGTGGAGAATGCTTATGCCTCCTGCTTTATGCTCTGTTGGGAGATTTTAAACAAGGATTTGAGGTTATAGGGATAGGATTTTAAAAGTATTGGAATTCGCGTGGAGGAAAGAAGTCGCAAGCTATACAAAGGAGTTGCTTTTCCTTTGTAGGAGAGGATTTCATTTCGGTTCATATGATTGATTCTATCCACCACTTATATTTTTAATAAAATGGATCCCTCAGTCGTCACAAAATGTAGCTTTATGCACTGTTAGTTCTTATCTGCCTTGGCTGGACGAAATCCACCCATAGTCTCCCTTCACCTCATGCGCAAATATATTGCATTCTTCACTTCACACACTCAACCAAACCAACGCCTTATCATCAGTAGCGCCTTCCAAAACGCTTCTTTGACAGTTTTAACTGGATTGGGACAATTATTTTAACTTACTTCTGTAAGCCATTGTTAAGCGTGATTTTAATGCAGCAGGAAGTAGGAGCCTTGCCAAAGTATATACAGTGTAATGTCATACCCTATTTTCCAACAATATTTTTGACTCTGGCAACAAAGAATGCCCTACCTAATAAAAAGTTGTGTTGGCAGGCTGGAACAATCAGAGCAAGACCGGTTTAACTCCTGTGGACCGAGTTTCACTGTAAGATGAATCATAATAATAATTTATCCACACCAAGGGCATAACCATTGCCTTGATGTTTTCATTCAACATATTAAAAAACAAACCTGCTCCTCAAGGAAAAAATGTCACGATCAGGAATAATCTTCATAAACTCACCCGTGGAAGGCGATACAAGTTTAGATTGTAATCAATAGTCAATAGCTTACAATGGGATAGGAAGCACGCTTTGGTAAATTGGTATAATGCACAGCATTTTTAAAAAACGTGGCAAATCTTACGAAGAGTAATGTAGCGAGCGACGAGTTTGTGCTAGGTAAACTTTTTTGTGAAAGTGAAAGTGCTGCTCCTCCGATGAGGCAAATTGAGCTACCCCGGTCCTTTGTACACACAGAGCTTTCTCTTAGTCAAAATAAGAACTGAACATTGCAATGCACATAATTTGTGACCTGGACAAAATATGCACATACTGTTTTAAAACTTGGTATGATCCTCTTGTATTGAAACGAATATTGCAACTTTATGTAATACTTCCATCTCCATCATAACCATCCGTATAAAACATGCACAAACGTAACTGAGGTTCACTTCACCTCTCTTCTGAACAATTTGATTAATCTAATTCATCTTTACAGGTTTCTTGAATTTGATAAAGGATCGTACAATTGTAGGCAACTGCGAAGAATTATAAAACCTTTTAATTTATACGACTAACACAAAAGAAAATAGTTTCAATTTGAAAAACCGTTTAAATGCCTGTTTCTTTGAGCACATGGGTGAAAAACCACAGACCCTCTTTCCTACTCTCAGCTACGCCTGCAGAAAAGTGAGATTCTCACTTTTCTGTGCACAACGACAGTGCCTCAAAAACATACAAACACTTTATCATGGGTTCCTTCCGTATTTGTGCACAACGTCTTTCTTGATGACGAATTTTTTAGGTGAGTAAGTTTATAAGAATGGTTGTTTAAATATGATTCGATTTAGTTAATTATTATGACACGAGTTATTAAATTCGAGACAGACTCAAGCTTCCTTCAGAAAGTGGATGAATTTGCTTATTTTAGCGTATTACGACTGGTACAATGACGTTGTAGTCCGGATGGTTACCATGCATCCATGACGAACATAATACCAACAAAGACGGGGCTCAGATAATTGTGGTGACACGAGCATTTTTAATATCGTGACTAATTGCTTCTGAACTACTTGATGCGAGTCGTTTTTAAAAACTTTTTGTTGTTAATGTGGATTAAACCCACCCTGCACTCTTCCCCCCCAAGGACAATTGGTGCAATACCTTTTACCCTCTGTGGTAGCTGTGGCTGACGCCCTCACTACGCTGATCTCATCCATTCAATTATTCCGTAATCCCATCTTAATTTTACATAACAATGCTTACAAGTCTCATTGTAACTAAAGTGAGAGTGAAATCGAGGGAAATTTTGCTATCTTATAAAAACACAGAGCCCTTAACGCTTGGGTTCTAGTCGAACTTGGGTGGCACGTCATTTCGCGTCTTGAATTTTGATAAGGTTTCCTTTGATTTTGAAAAATGTTGGGGTGGAGGAGGAGAAGGGGGGAAAATAAGAGGAAGCTTAAGTTGCTCGTGTTACAAGTGTCTGTTTTAATTGTTGCAGTGCTGTTTTCATCAACCAGGGCAGACGATGCAGCTCCGAAGGATATCACTTTTGCAAGGTACGGAATGTATTAACTCCTGTCTTTATCTTTGCTCAAGTCTCACTATTCCCCTTGGACATGCAAGTTTTCGGTGTTGGAGAAGACGGGCAATTGGTTTCCCCCTCCACTAAGGTTACAAGAAAATAGAAATAGTAATTATTTTTTTATAAAAAAAACGAATGATTAAATGCCATTATTAGAGGCTTTTTGATTTTAAAAAGTTTCGCACTTGAAGGAATGGGATAATTATCCTTTGTGTTCAGTCGTATATTTAAACGGGCGTCTCAATGGTGACTAATTTGCTTTTGTCTTGTCATGTCTTTATGTTACGCTGCAAGCACATCTGCGTCTGAGAGCATCTAGCATAAGGATATGGCCAGTTAGACAGTAAATGGTTTGAGAGTGTTTCTTTTTGGTTTTCCACAGGCCAAAGCATTTGAGGTACCCAAGCTACAAGGCTCTTCAGAGAAACGAATCTTCAGCCGATGAATTGGAGGCTAATAAGAGAAAGCAGAGTAGATCCAGTGACCATTTGGAAACCGAAGAAGCTCGCCAATCTCACCGGTTGCGCGGTGTGGATGATCTGAAAAAGGATGAAAGGTACCCCAATTCCTCTGCCGTTTCATCTGCGACAACTTTGAAACGTTCTCTCCTTCCTGGTCATGGAGGACTGGGGGCCCTTGATGGCGGCTTTGGGGATCAGAAAACGGCAAGATTCGGACCACTAGGAATACAAAAAGCCCCTCCAGACTTGCAGTTCGGTTTGGCCTTCACAGTTCCTTTCGTATCTTTGTCCACTGACAAATTGATCAACACCTTTTCTGGAAAATCGTACGGCAATCACAACGATGTATCCAACATACTCAAGCTCAATCTCGGAGGCCTGATTGCAGCAGTGATTGTGGGCATCGGAGCCTTCTTCTTGGTTCCAGGTATTCTGGCCCCTGGAAAATTCGGAGGGTTGGGAGGTTTGGGAGGGTTAGGGGGTTTAGGAGGGGGAGGATGGGGAGGATCCTTCTTGGACAGTATATTCCCTCAAGGAATCCCTGGCATCCTTGATCATTTCTTGGGTGGTGGACATGGCCACCATAGTGACGGTTGGGGAGACGACGGCTGGTCTGGAGGACCGAGACCCTTTGGTTATCAAGACTTTTATGAATACAACGGTGTCCACAACCACAACAGAAAAGGTGATGTACATGACAGAGTCACTCATATTCATACACAGTCGGGGTAAAATGAGAATTGTATGTTCTATTGTTCCTAGACACATCTGCAACTCTGAGGGACAAATCCAAGCGAAGAGAAGGGCGTAGTGATGCCAGCAAAATCAATGGAACCGCTTCTCAACCTGCCGCATCCGAAGTTCTTGGGAATGTCTTCAACTCAGTGTCAAAATATGCAAAGAAGTACGTGGCAACAGCTCAATCCTGCCTGCAACTGCAAATATGCCGTAAAGCGATGAACAACAACTCTACCGCAAAGGAAAAATCGGAGAAGAAATTGGAAAGCAATGACATTGACTTTTTAGGTTTCGTAGAGTCCCTCAGCGACAACGAGCTGGTCAGAGACTCTCCCCTGAGTCAAGGCATTAAGAAAGCTCATGACTACGGGAAAACCCATGGAAAGTGTGAGAAGTATGAAAGTGTGGATTGCAAGTAAATCTTTGGCTTCACAGAATTGTGAATTATATTTTTCTATCAATGAATAAAGTTACCTTATGAACTGTTCCTTATGATGAGCCTATGCTACAAGAGAATTTGAACACCCGACGATCATGCGTTTTATGTTTTTTATTTATTGTGATTATTCACCAAATTAACTTAACAAAGAACATGTTTTGCTTAACAAACAGTCAGAATAATCATAATTCATGTTTAGATTTTTGTGATAATCCTAGATTTCAATTTTTAATTTTCTGGAGCAATAGTGAGCTTGGGGTCAGACACTTTCATTCAGGAGGAATATAATTTCATAAACTGTGCTCAAAACAACTTATGTTTGTCATCACATACTACAAACTAAGCTACACTACAAGTACCAACTACTTATGGCTTTACGCTGACTGCAGCACTGTTTCCGCCTGACGAACCAGACACAGCGTTACTTCGTTTTCCTGTCGTCGCCAGGTATGCACTTGGGTTCGGAAGGGAATGTGGCTGAGATCCCAAAGATGATAAAATTCCTGGCGGAGGAGGAGGCGATGTTAGACTGTTGGTGCAACTGACCATCTCAGACTGGTAGAAATTTTGATGAAGGTTGGGTATGTCCAGTTGTGAGACGGGGAACGTGTGTTTCACAACCATTTTATTATTTCTTAGACCAACATTTTCCGCTTCGGCCAGTTGGTTTAAAAACTTGCTGAGACCGACCACTGTCATTTGACGTACGTTTTTGATGTCAAGGTATATCAGCTTCTTACAACGCTTCAAATGATCCAGGCTTATGTTGGTAAGTTGAGGGCAGCCTCTGATATACAAATGTGTCAAATTTTCCAAACTCGGCGAGTCTGGAGCTCCCAACTGAGCGATTCCAGCATCCGTTATTCGCGAGCAACAGCTCAAGTCCAGTTTCGATATGCTGCCGGCGTGCTGAGTAATGTACCTAATAAAAAAACAAGTACTAAATCAATTTTTGAATTTTATGCAAATGATTCAATTCCAACTTACCTCAATGAAACGTCTGACAGATGCGCCCCAGCTAAACTCAGAAATTTTAGATGACGCAGTCGAGATTTCGAGTCGGTTAGTCCTGGTCTTGAGTCTGCTGGAGGAGCCAGTATTTCTCGCACCGCGCTGTCCAGTAAGTTGTCCACATATCCAAGATCAAGACCTTCAAGGGCAGGGCAGAAACAAGTTTTCAACGCACACACCTGCGCCCATGGATTCCCTTGCAGGGACAATTCTTTCAGTTGTGGAAGTCGACTTATCAGCCACAGTAGTTGTTGTTTTGAGATCTTAGTCCAATTGAGAATTATTTTACTCGGCTGCCTTCTGACTACTCCTTTCAACAGCTCCGCAGTTATTTTCCTGTGGTGGGACCAAAGTTTGAGTGAATATATAAGTACGGGAAGCACGTTATAACTTACCTATGACTAAGATCCATGGTATCCCAAAGCTCATGAGAAATCCCAATTTTATTCCAGTCTTTGCAGACCTGGAGAACTCTAGTCAACGATAACATGTCTAAACGCTTAAAGACAGGAATAAGAAAATCTTTATCCTTATTAGGGGCTACAGGAATTTGCTTCTTCGGCTTCTTTGGAGCCACAAAAGTAATCTCTGAGGCAGGACGAACCACATTCGAAGGTTTCTTTAAACTTTTACTGGTTGTTCCCATAATTTTTCCAGACAATTCCGTCCTTTAAACATCAACATAAATAAATTTCCAACTCAAACAGCTACTAGCATTTGAAAAATTACCGAAATGGATATTTGATTGGCGTAGCAGGTTTCTTAACGCCATGGCTAGTCTTTTTGCCTTTTTCCTCGTTGTCATTGTCCGATTCTTCTGATGCAACCTCTTGTTTCACCTTTTTAAACGTGAGTTTGTCAGAATCTTCGTCCACCTCAGACTTGACCGTGTCATCACCATTCACATAGTTTGGACTATGTGGGACAACCCCGTCCACGTCATCCGTCTGCCTTCTTGCAAATTTTGGTTTGCTTCCTTCGCCACCAGTTGAAAGGGTGCGCTTTATTGCAGCATTCATTTTTCCAGCAATCACTTTGGCACTCTCTTCAGTAGATTTTCTTCTAACGACTTCATTTAATTTCTGCTGCACACTGCTCTCATCATCACGGGACTGTACGTGAAAATACAATACTTCAATGAATTGAATTAGTTTAAAAAATAGTTGCTTACGGATTTTTCCACCAAAAGAGATTTACGGTCATCTAATTTATCGTCCTTATTTATTGCTACTGAGTTTGCGGATGTGGCACCTGGCCCAAAAGTTCCAAATTTTATAGATGGGAAGCTCACCCCTGGATTTCCACCGTTCAAGGGGGAGTCGTAGTTTCCTCCACTATTATTGCTCGTACTACTTAAGTCTTGAAAAGTCATGCTGTTGCTATTGTTGTTATCCATGGAACTCTTCAAACTTCTTTCTTCCAAACTTTTGTTCTTCTTGTTGGTGGGACGGACTCTAGAAGTACTCGTATCCAGACAAAGTGGGCATTCCCAACTATTGGGCAAATCATCATTCACAATGGCAATTACTTGTGGATTTGCCTTATGTCCAATGCAGATAGGATGAACGACTTTCCAGCAAAGACTACATTCCATCAAGGTTGATGGTACAGCATGCAATTTAGGACATGGTGACGGAGTATCATTCCATCCATCCAGTCCGCACTCTTCACACGTAGTGGTTGGAAGGAGAACTGGAGCCATGCAATCTTTCATGACGCAATGTTTCCGTTTTTGTATGTCTATGACATCTTTGAACTTCTGACGAAGGACACAGTTTGGACAAGAGTTGCAGTCTTCTGTGTTTCTACAGGCTTGACATCTTCCACAGTTACCTCTTCGTTTCGAGATGTCACCTGGATGAATCGCAGGACTATCTGTCAATTCAGGTTCGTTGTTGACAACTTTCGCGGTTGACGTATTCTTAGCTGGGCGTTGACGTCGGACTGGGGCGACCTTCCCTACATTCTACAACACCACCAGGATTAGATTAGTATATTTATGACGATACTATTTACTATTCTATAGTATCAGCTTACCTCAGCCTTTTCTCCTGGCCAGACGAGAATGGGTTTTCCAGTAACTGCTTTTGTAGGATCATCGTACCTAATTTATAAAAGGATTAATTTTATTTTAGTAAAAGAGACATCATTGTGTACATGGAAGGTTCATCATAGAGTAAGGAAAGAAACATTGTGTAACTCACCGGTGCAATTCAACAATTTGTCGGATAGACTTCAGTAGTGACACAGGATCATAAATTAGGGCAGGCACATTTTTCCTTTGAATAGGCAGTTGGTGTAAGTACAATACAATAGATTTCAGACCAAGCAGTTCTTGAGGACTAAGTGCCACATCCTGTTAAATATTGTATTTGAGTTAATAAATCACAATTCCTGACTTTCTTCTGTATACTTACATCTGCTGTCAACTTTTCAGCCACAGCGGTCTTCCACTCTGTATGATTTTCGTCATCATCGTCTGATGGAATCCTGATGTAACTTTGCCCAAGAAGACAGTGTACGTAACGCTCCAAAGTATACCAAAGCATTTCAGTAAAAAATGGATATCGGAACTTTTGGGGAACCTAAATTATGGCATAGGAATTAGAAAAACAACTTCGATTACTTTCTAAATTTCCTCCTCACCTTAGTATGTTCCTCGACAGCAGCAATTTTCAATTGCTTCTCAATGCCAAAGCTGTGCAAAAAATTTCCACCAAAAACAAGAGAGTCTTTTGGAGTGTACACAGCATGAATCCATCCGGAGGGAATAAAAAACGTATCTCCTTCTTGCAGATACACGCGACTACAAATGTCTACATTGTCACCAAAAAATGTGTCCCCTTGTTTTCCAGACAGAACCCATGCCTGGTACAGTGCCAGATTCTTGTCAGTAGGAGGTATCAGCCAAAACACCTAGTGCAATCAACATCAATGTAAAAAAAGGAAACATGCATGCGAATATTAAAAGGACATTACTTTCGCCCCCTTGAGAATGTGATACCACACTGATGTACCACCAAAGTCAACGTGGAAGTCCGTGTAGCAACCCTTAACACTCATTAAGCAGTACTTTTGGACTTTGGGATACATCATTTCATCCATGACCTAGATATAAATGTACAAATGTAATTAGTATTGGCAACCAAAGAGAAGTTATATCCTTCATACATTGGTGGACTCCGTTTGCATGTTCTTCAAATGCCGAGGCCACACTCGGTCCACCCAATCAAGCTGTCTAACAACCGTTGGAGCCTCGACGAAATTCTCTAGTTTGGTATGAGAAAATTCCAAACTTATGACGTTGAGCAATCGGTCCTTATTCTCTTTCTCATAATACTCCTGCCACTGCTTCATTGTCATCTCCAAGTTCTTTTGGGTTCGTACGTCCATAACATCCAAAAGTCTCTTGGATCCTGCACAAAAAAGAAGTCGTAGTTAGGGAATTTAGCCAAGGGCGTCGATGATAACATCTTCCATGTGCTTTGCTTACCCACACAAGTCTTGACATCTCCAACACAAAAGTTATTTTGTGGAATTCTAATTCCCAACCCTTCCCTGTTGTGGAAAATGAGGGGCTCTGTAAACCCATGTCGTTGAATGTAGGCCAAATTGAAATCTATAAAAGAAGCAATCAATCATCACCACACACAAGTATGCACAACAGTTAACTCACCAGAGCCTCTCATACTCAGAACCACATTCTGATTGAACCTTGTAGAGTTCAGCTTTTCCTCCAGGTCAAAACTTTGAGGTCCTTCAATTTCATCGTCCGCGTCACCCAATGCCCAAAAGTCCGTGTACACCTTCCTCTCTTTCCTGTCCCTCTGCAAAAATACAAAAAAACACGACACAATTAAACACCGGGTAGTAATATTTAATTAACCCTCCCTCCACCTTGTAGTCACGAGCTTCCATGACGAATGTATTTCAAAAGTGCTAAGAAAAGAAAGTCCCTGCCACCCATGTGGTCTAAAACGATAGTGAGGAGAAGGAAATTTTTCGACTGAGTCTGACTCACACACTCAGAGCTTTCTTGGAATTATTTATCCAAATCCAGAGCACAAGAATTCGATCTCAGATGAAATTAATACACAAAATACACGGAGGTATCACAAGTGAATAACAATAATAATATAATCCTAGCAAGAAAGGAGCTGACTGACTGACTGCCTCTGCCTCATTCGAATATGCGATAAACTCATTCATTCTAAATCTCAGCTTTCTTCACATTTCATTTTGCGTTCGGAATTTCATCTTCTTGAAGGAAAGACTACTTGAGACAAATATTATCGCCAATAATATTTTCATGAAACCAAACATTTGGATTTGCAGGTCCTTTATTGCCATTGCACATGCACAGTCGACACACCGTCTGTTGCGGTTGAAAAGCTTTACACAATTTGAATTTGACGTGAAATCTTGCAGGATTTAATTCAATTCATGCCACAAACTATTTTCAGGTTTAAGGAATGTGTACGTACCAATTGCCTTGTATTTCGTTTTGGACTCTTCTCCACATCCCCCTTCTTCTTCTTGTGCTTTCCATCCATCCTGAATTGTCCCTTGTCACAATCTGCTCCTGACGACTTGGTAATCAAGGATTCCGTACTACTAATGCTCAATTGTCATGTTGTCTAAAACGTGGGCTGTGCCTCAATTGGACAAAATCGTGGTTCAAGGGGTTGGTTGAGAAATGATGTGGAAATTGTTCAAGATTTTAGTGGAAATATTATAAAATTGTGCGCCTAA
>JAQIWU010001343.1:0-17104 GCA_034696445.1 Isotomiella minor
AGCAGAGGAAGGAACTGATGGGCAACCGTCCCCTCGTCAGCAAACGCTCTTCCAAGAACATGACCATCCTTCAGTCAGGTCATGTCGTCACCTATAAAGGAAATAAGCAAATTACTTTATGGACTGACTGGGATTTACGGAACTTACAAATTGTAGTTTATTTTCTAGGTAGGTGTCTCTTTCCTTCTGCTCTGAGGTTTGTCTCAGTCCACCGTCTTTGGGGAAGGCTTTACGTTTTCCTGGTCATAAACTTATTTTTGACAGATTCGGGTTTTTCATTTTTTTTTGTGGATAAAAAGAGGCCCTGGACAGTTGAGTTGAGTGGACGAGGTTTTTATGTTTTTCTTTCCTCATCAGCTGCCAGACTCGGCTCCCGCTTTGCCAGACCATCAGACCTAAGAATCGTCTTTGTTCTCTGAAATGCATGCACGCATGTTTGTAGTAGATATGCACCCCTGGCAAATTACGGTGGAACTTTGAGGAGTGGGTCTGGTCTTCTTTCTTTGTGACGTGAAGGGTTGTCTGGACAACGGATTGGGGCCAACACAAGGAAACTAGTGACACCCAGACTTTTAGTAGTGAAAAGTATTTGGGTTTTGTAACTTTTTCTTTCGGACTTGCTTTTTGCACAACTTTCTCTTGTTGGGGTTGACATGTTTCAAATCTAATTGCATTCTGCGCCGCCTTTTTGCAAATTTGCATTATCAAGTATTTAAACTTGGCCTAGTTTGGTGGTGGCAGGAGAGTATAATCGTTGAGCTATCAGAAGCTATGCTATAATAAGTCAAAAGTCCATTCGCTCATTCTATAGTCCAGAGGAAGGGTGTGAATCTAAAGACGTTTTGAAGTGACAGGTCTGATCAAAAGCTTTTTGAAAACCAGTCCTGGTTTTTTGGAAATGGTGAATACCCATTACATTTACATTACAATACAATCCTAAATTGTTGAGGGTAGGGAGTAGTTAGCACAAGGGGCACCGTGAGATAAAGAACATTTACAACTTATTCGATGAAATGGAAAGAATCATCGTTACCTAATTAATTGTGTAACCTTTTTCTACTTTTGACAGGGGCTGCTCTCACTTTTAAGGAAGCTGGCCGTTCACACGAATGCCAACAGTGGTGTGGCACAGTACAGGATATTATTATTGGGGTTGGACAACGCAGGGAAGACGACCCTTCTGAAGATGTTGGCTAATGAGACGGATGAGCACATGAAGACCTCTCCTACCCGTGGCTTCAATGTGAAGACGGTGCAAACCGAGTCTGGATTTAGGCTTAATGTGTGGGACGTGGGGGGTCAGAGAAACATTCGACCGTATTGGACAAACTATTTGGAAAACGCGGATGCCTTGGTATGTAACATGTGTTGTACTTGCTTTTCGGATTGCTGTTCATAATTAAAGTGACTTGCATTCAGATCTACGTGATTGACAGTGGAGACCGGAAGCGTTTAGGTGAAAGTGGAGAAATACTGTTTGACCTGATGGAAGATGAGAAAATGGCTGGAGTACCTTTAATCGTATTTGCAAATAAGCAGGATTTAGCAGATGCTGCAACGACGGCTGATATTGCCAGATCCCTTAATCTGCACACCATCCGAGACAGGGCGTGGCAGATCCAAGGCTGCTCCGCGGCCACAGGGGAAGGTGTAAGAGTACGTCCCTTCGTTACATCCAATTTCATGCTTTATTGCCTTAACAATGCCACTACATAGTGCCCCCTTTCTTTCTCTTTAATACAGGACGGGGTAGAATGGATACTTAAGGCCATAAGAAAAAAATAACAGACGACGTGATCATGATGAAAAATCTTGCGAAGATTATATCAAGCTGCATGGAGATACTTAATGAAAACTATTTGCGGAGGAAAAGGCTCAGAGACATTTAAGTCAGAAATGAGAAGGATTTCGAAAATGCATTTAAACAATGCAGTATTAAAATTTAGGTGTAAGCGTATAGGATAACCGATGACCACAAATCCAACAATGCAAGTTACCCTCCCCATGCCCCTACATTTGTACATAAGGCTAAGCACACAATAATTAATAAAGCAATACGTACTGCGTATATAGTGACCCTTAATTCGATATCCTTCCTCGTTACACATAAGGGCCATGGGTAGGGAGGCCCAATTAGGTGTGTATCTTATTATCATCCTAAGTCGTTTTATAGGAAATAGGATTGTAAAGGGTACCTTATCAACGTCAACAATAAAATGCACCATCTTCTTGATTTTAACCTGACTGACCCTACTCATTGAGATGAGTAGTCAGTCTCCATTAAGAAATATCTGATTACCTTAAGATAATCAGCCTTAGTCCCCGTATACCACTGTGTCTGCAGATTATAATGATTAATGCATGGATATAGCGTTGAAATGGCCAAAGTTCGGAACCTATGGGAATTTTTGTTAATAAACGACCAATCATAAATGAATTAACTGCAGTAAGGATGAGTGACTTCACCTATCTCAACAAATTATGGCACTTGCCCATGTTGTCATCTGCACCTGCAGTTTTGTAATTTCCATGAATTCAGCAGTAAGGCTAATTGATGCATACCAGGATCTGGGCCATTTGGCGTCCTTTGTCAAAACCATATTGTCGGTAATATTGCAATGAGGCAGGCAATGTGTACAATGTCAACAACGTCGACTTTCTCCATGACATGACTTTCCGCCCTTCTTCCTTCGCTTCCGGTTTGATGGATTTATTATATATAGACAATCCATCTCGTCACAACCAAAAGTTATCCCACGCACAGCCCAAAAAATATGCTGCAATTTGCCTTAATTGTTTTCTTTTCTCATTTTGCCCCACTGACCGTGGATGGTCATGGAAGGTTATTAGAACCTCCTAACCGATCATCCATTTGGAGATTTCCAGAATTTGCAGACAGAAACCCTCCAGTCAACTACGACGACAATGAGCTCTTTTGTGGAGGCTTTGAAACGCAATACAAGTTCAACGAGGGGAAATGTGGGGTTTGTGGCGATCCTTGGAACCAGACCCAACCTAGAGACAATGAGGATGGGGGAAAGTACTATGCAGGGATCATCGTCAGAAGCTACAAAGCAGGACAGGTTGTCCCAGTCGAGGTGGAACTGACACAAACTCATCTTGGCTACTTTGAGTTTCGACTGTGTGCTAAAAATGACAAGGCATCGCATGTAGACCAAGCCTGCTTCGACGAGCACTTGTTGCAACGAACGAACGGTTCTGGACCACGATACCCCGTGACCCAAGAGTGGGTGAAGGGGAAGTTGTACGCCCGGTATGACCTCCTCCTGCCCAAAGGAGTGACCTGCCAAGTAAGAACCCTTCCATAAAAGATCCTTTCTTTAGACAAAACTGACAATTCTTATCCTCATCTTGCAGCATTGCGTACTTCAATGGACCTACAGAACGGGTAACAGATGGGACTTTTGCGAAGATGGAAAAGGGGCAAAGGGGTGTGGCCCCCAAGAAATATTTCGAGGATGTGCTGATATCTTTATCATGAAATAAAAGGATTAAAAACGACAAACCTCACGTTACCCCAATGGGATTGGTCCTGCGTTCGGATTCATTCTCATTCACTCACTAAAAACCCAGGTTTCATATGAAAAGACCGAATCGACGAGTCCATTCCCTGTGAAATTTTAGTCCTCTCAATTGTCCGTTATTGATTCAAAATTAATAAAAGAATTGTTGAATATGTCCTCCATCCAATCATTAATTTATTAGCCATTTACATTTGTGCATGGAAAAGTGATCCTTTTTTAGTCTGTTATCTCAATGAATCCAATAATGTCAAAAATTAGTAGTTTGAAAATAAGGGAACACGAAGAACGTGAAATATGTTAAACTATTGCTATTGGCAGAAGAAATAGATTCATGTCAATTCTTCATTCTGAAGCAACATATATTCCGTTTGGAATAGGATTTGACTTTTTTACTCATACACGGGAAGGAAAAAGGACAATCGTTTCGTTTCCTTCATTTGTAGCTGGACAGATCAAATGAAGAAATTGACAATAGACAGTCCTACATACACAGTTTACCTTGCAACATTGTCCTATTCTCATTGTCAGTGAGTATTTGAGTGGTGGATCAATAATTCCGCAGCCTTGTCAGATATTTTAATAATAATGCACCAAATGAATAAGCGTGCAATTGATTAGATTGTAGGATTTTTCGCAAAGATTGCAATTTTCATTTTGAACTATTCGTTCGCTCTGCATTCTGCAAAAGCCACATCCAACGTTAATAGGATGAGGTTTGGTTTGCACATTTTGCTGGAACCTTGCCTTCAAAGGGTCAACATATGAGAACTCTGCTGTATGGTACGATATGATGGAATCCCTATAATTATACGGATGAATGGGCTACAACAGAGTTGCGTTGTTTGTTGTGACCTGATGGAATAAATTGATTGTGATTATATATGACATTGCATAAAATTCCTGTTGCATACAACGCCACATTTATTCTTCTTATTGCATTCGACCATACTTTTTTGCCCTGCTAGATATATTGCCGTTTGCTTTACCTTGGACAATTGAAGACTCTTGATTGTCCTTCTTCACTTGTGGAGAAGACTCTCTGCCACAGAAGACCGCACTACACAGAAATATGACTATTGAAACTGGCTAAAATTATCCTGTAAGGAAAATAAAATAATTAGTTTGTGCAACGTCATTGTACATTATCTCGTGCACATGCAATTTGCTTTTACATGGAAAGTTGGCAAGGATGGGAATTCCTTCCGCTTTTGTTTAATGTTCGCCCATGCCACGACACGGCATTGTCCCCATTTATCTTTTGCTTAGGGTATTCCTGGCAAGTCCCATTAGTATACCCAAACAATTAAAGAGTCCACAAATTACATGTATAGGTATAACAGTCAGAGATCGGGAGCTAAGGAATCCTTTGTTTTGTGTGTGGGGGTGGGCATTTCTTTGGATTTGCATAGCCAACTGTTTTGCAAAATAAATTGAGTTGGACACGTTGTCTTGCCTGGATAAAGGAAAATGAGACTCTATGGTGTGAGCAAACCATATTATTATTTATCTGCATTGAGGCTAAGCCAATTTCAACAGTAATAGATAGTAGTAACAATAATACCAAACTATCTGAACTAACTCGTTTATAATGCACCAATTTAATCTGCTTCATCCACAATAATCCACATGCATCCATCCATCCACGGACAGACACACCACTGGGAATATTCAGGTTCAAAGTCATCCGCAGACATAGAGCCATAGTGCAGACCAGAGGTAGTTTTGTTCTCGCTAATTTTAATAATTTGCCATTTCATTATTTTAAAGCCGAACTGACGTAGGCTATACCGTGTCAGTTACATCAAGAAGGGTTTTAT
Organism: Isotomiella minor; assembly: GCA_034696445.1. Lineage (NCBI taxonomy): Eukaryota > Metazoa > Arthropoda > Collembola > Entomobryomorpha > Isotomidae > Isotomiella > Isotomiella minor. Next base: position 5,363 of record JAQIWU010001343.1, read on the forward strand.
TTTCAATGGTATCCACGTTTTTGGAAGTTACGTTCTTCCCATAGTTTCGTACCTCTCGACACGACGGAGTGTAGGCAGCTATATTGACCTCTCATTCGTCAGTCCTTCCTTCCTCTTCCAAGGAGCTGAAGCCAAATTATAGTGGCATCATTGTGATAAGAAGACCTCTTCGTGTACTGCAAGATACGTAAGTGACTTCAAACGATTTCATGGGGCACTGTGAGAATCTTCAGAGTAGGCATCAGTCAAGTGTCAAAATTGGCTACTTTGTATCACAAGTGGCATATGACATATGCCATGAAATCAACCCGGCTCAAGGGATCATTGATTGCATGGAATCATTTTGGCTAAAAAAAAAAGGAAGTATTTTTAGTTCTTAGTGCACAAAAGAGTGTGGTACTGTTGGGCTAGGTAAAGGTCTCGCCAGTGTCAATTGCACAACAATAATAGATGCTAATGACGATAAGTCGTTCAATAATGCTGGAATGGAAATTACGTAACCCTTCCCTTGTTTGTCGTAATAAGACTATGGATATATTGCATACGTGTATTTGTTAGTCATCATCATCATAGTCTCTATGACTCTCTGACTCGAATTCCTTGCGGGGTCGTGCACCAACGACGGGAAGCCTTGGGCCTGGTTTTGGACGTTGGGTTCGAGCGAAGTGTGGTTGATCCCTAGCCCACTGGCGCTCAACAACATCTCTCATTCTCATCATCATTCACATTCGACTGAGTAAACAGTACGAACAGAGGGCTGCTCTCAGCTCACGAAAAAGAGAAATTATTACATCAAAATCCACATTTTGTCTCAATTAATCAATTGGCTTTAATTAATTAATTAAGTATCAATCAAATCATTTGTCTACACAAATCAATCAATCAACAAAGATTCCAAATTCTCGTAGTATTAAGTAGTCCAAGAAAGAAAAGTGAGAGTTCATTCATTCATCCTCGAGAAACCTTATCATCGAGAGTTTAACTGGGGTTTTTATCTTATCTTTATAGGTCACAAAGGTACAATCAATCGTGTGGTGTAGTTTACCTGAAGGAAAGACCCCTCGTCATCGTCATCATCAATCTCCAGTGCAACAGTTGACTTTTGCTCAGGAAGGAAGGGGGAGTGGGAGTGGCCTACTTGTTTCCTGAGGTTCTTTGTGGAATGGGTATTTTGGAGGGACTCTTGATCGTCCTTCTGTCCATCCCTGTGTCATTCTTCATTCTAACCGTTTATCTTCTCGCAGCTTTGGGAAAGTATCTAGGCTTTAGGAGAAAGTATGTCGGTCTCCTTCTGTATATCTTTGAGGTATGGCTCTCCCACCGTTGATAACCTTGCCCATCATCACATCACATAGTGCCAACTGAATGAATGTCATTTTGTTTTTCTATTTCAGTATGGACGGCGGCGGATGGAAAGAGCCTGTCAGTTGAAGAATAAGAGAAATGGCGTTGGAGACAACGAGGGAGAGGAGAATGACGAAGAGGAAGTGGACGACGGGATTTCCACGTCGTCTGAAAGTGAATATCAAGACGCTTCTTCAACAAATTCCGCAGGTGGAATTATTATCAATGTCCCAGCACCCTCGACGGCATCGTTGGAAGGAGGAGGAAAATGTGCTCTGGAAGTTGAGGAAGGGGTGGGGATGGAGATAGAATCTGTTACTCCGGAGGGAAGCACAATTGCCTTAGAGGTACGTAATTCTAGGAATGTCCTATCCGTTTCGTTTCGTAATTTGATTATGTATGGAATGCAGGAAGAGGAGATGAACTTTGACTTTGAACTGTCTGATATTTTGGAGTTTATACATGGGGGAATTGAGGCCATTGTTCAAGACCAGGTGACACAGAGGTTTGCCTCTGAAGAACTTCCCGTAAGTTTACACAACACTGAATGGAACTTTGCCGGGACCGGGATTTATTTTTACTTTGATTTTACAGTCGTGGAACCTGCTCACGAGAACAAACCGGGTGTACGAGTTTATCTCCTGGCGTTTGTCTTTCATTTGGTTGTTAGGATTTATGTTCCGATACTGCTTTCTTTTGCCTTATCGAGTGACAATATGCTTTTTTGGGGTAAGACACTGTTGTCCTCTATGTACATAATTATTTTTATCTAAACTGAAAAAATTCATGTTTATAGGTCGTCTTCCTGACAATGTCGACTGCTCTCGTTGGGTGTATTCCTGACAGCAACTTTGCACTAAAACAGCGTCTTCATAAGATTGTATATTTGCATGCCTTCGAGTTTCTTTCCTGGTCACTGTCTGCTGTCATAACCCATCATCACAGGGAAAATAGACCTGGAGGTACTTGCCGTTTCCTTCTACTCTCCATATCTGTTTTAAGGGAAAGTATTTTCATTTGTTGTTGTTTTGTCATTTAAACAGTTGCCAAAAAATCGCCAGACCGAAAACAAGTTATCACTAGCTCATGCGGAATTTGTGTTGCAAACCACACTTCTCCAATTGATGTTCTTGTGTTAGCCGTGGACCAATGTTATGATATGGTACTGCTTTCGTTATTTAATGTGCTTGCTTTACTTTTATTGATAATGCATTACGTAGGTTGGACAACGCCATGGCGGTTTTCTCGGAATTCTTCAACGTGCATTAGCTCGTGCCTCGCATCATATTTGGTTTGAAAGGTCAGAGATGAAGGACAGAGAAGCTGTTGCTCGAAGGTAGATCAAGTAGAGCTGTACAAAATACTTCAGTTTCTTATTAAATATTTGGTTTTAGGCTCCGTGAACACGTGGAAGACCCAACAAAGTTGCCAATTTTAATTTTTCCAGAGGGAACTTGTATAAACAACAGCGCTGTCATGCAGTTCAAGAAAGGTTCATTTGAAGTGGGTGGGATCATATATCCGGTTGCAATAAAGGTGAGGGACCAGTGCATTCATAAATGGTTATTTATTTAAGAATAATCGTAAACATTTTGTAGTACGACGCAAGATTCGGAGATCCATTCTGGGATTCTAGTAGATACTCTATGGTACAATACCTTTTAATGATGTAAGTGTTTGTATTCCTTCATTTCCCTGGCGTGTCTTGATGAATTTTTTTAAAATCTAGGATGAGCAGCTGGGCTATTGTTTGTGATGTTTGGTACCTTCCTCCGATGTGTCGAAAGGAGGGAGAATCTGCGGTGGACTTTGCGAATAGAGTATGTATTTTTTCTTTTAGAGTCACCTTTCAAGTGCTGTCGCTGTTTAACAAATCCGTTCTTATAATAGGTTAAATCTCAAATTGCAAGGAAGGGGGGTTTAGTAGACCTGGACTGGGATGGCCAGTTGAAAAGAGCTTTCGCGAAGAAGGAATGGAAAGAACAAAAGCAACTTGAATTCTCCAAGAAAATTGTCAACACTTCTCCACGAAAACAGATGAGAACTGTACCATCGCAACCTATTTTAGCCAAAGTGGATGCAGATGGAGCCTGCACAATTGTGCACCAGGAGGATATTACCATCCATGAAATGAATCAAAACAGACTGCGATCGTGTGAATCAGAACCCAGCTTTAGCAAATTTTCTAGCAGAAACAAGGATGATATTAGTCAGGTGAAAAAGAGGCAGACTTATCTTAGAGATTCAAATAACTATAGCAATAGTAGTACCTCCAAAATTCCTCTTGACAACACCTAAAGAAAGATCTGTTACTTAGCTTTTAACCAAAATCCCATGTCACCCAAATGTGTTGTGATCTGACCAGGAAACGAAGACAAAGCAATGAATTGGTATTTTATGGAAATCGCGTTTGGTTTCAAAATTCCGTTCACGTGGGACTGTATAATAGTTAGTGAGTAGGGCGACCAGACTAGTACCTGTTCTGTAAGTATTACATTACTACATCAATGCAATTAGAACTGAGATACCTAATATATGTCCCTCCGTAGTGGAGCCATTGAGACTTACCCGACTTACTTTAAGCGTCCCAACAATTGTACCCAACGTAGTCACTGCTGACTTCAATAATAATTTTATCCTGTATGAATCTCACCTTTTTAACGTAATCGAAGTATATTACTAATTTTATTTTACCTCGAGCAATATGACAACTTAATTTTGTCACTTATGACGAGCTCCTCAAGGGCATAGTCGATTTTTAATATTTTGGCCTTTCTGAACTCTGAACTTGGTGTGAAACGGATTGCTTTAGTTGTTTAGTTATAATGGAGGATGTGGTAGGGCTTACGAAGTGTGTGTGTTCCTTCACTGTGTGAAGGCCCCGTGAGATTGAGATGCCTTATGCCAAACCATAATATTTAAGTACCTAATTGTTACTCCTGCCACTTCCATTGTATTATTCCCATATGCGTTGTTTCATGTCGGGAGCGAGATACGTTAGGTTACCCCCAGTCAGCATGACTGACATTGTTGTTTCGCTACCTCGCGCATAGTGCCTCAGAATTGACAAGTGATGTGATATGTGCTAAAGTGCCGATTGTGTACTACATGTCGAATCCTCGATCCAACCTCCCTATTTATCGTATTCCCTGTTACCCACCACAACGCTCTACTAGGCTAGATGCTGAACAACCAAATGCAATTTCAATCTCAATGGTTTTAAAGCGGACTATTTTTCTTAATGTTATCCAGTGCTCCGAATAATGAGTCAGACGTGTATTTTACTGTCAATAATAAAACGCCAAAGTTGCACAACCACGTTATGTAAAAATAATTTATTCAACTCCATTGCATCATTTTGAAAACGGGTTTCTTTCTATTTACTCCGCCTTGATATTTGTCGCGTTTTAGTACATAAAAATAGGCAATACGTTTAAAAGTTATAACACGATTCAGAAATTCACGATCCTTTGATAATATAGACATGGTCACAGATTAAAATCCAACGTGAAAGAACGGCGGCATACAAGAGGTCACGCCGAGTTAGATTCTTATGATAACTCCTCATGCTGTTGTGATTGTTGCACGTTTTCCGAGTCCTGCTGGACGAAACTACCCTCGACTACACTATCATTTACTGCTGGCTCATTCTGTGGTTCCTCTTCATCTTCCTCAGTATCTTCACTTTCTTCAGAGTCCGTGGCGTAGATCCCCTTTCTATACATACTAGTGAGCACTTCACGGAAATGTTCAATGTCAACCAGCTCATCGCCCACAAGTTGTTCCATTTCTTGTATCATTTCCTATAACAAAAATTATTATTCTTGTAAAAACATAGCAGGGCTTTGTTTTAAATTTAAGAAAAAAAACAACATACATCGGCTGGGATTTCACTCTCGTCGATTTCCATTTCTTTTGGAGCATCGCCATACATTGCTTCCTCTTCTATTAGTTTTTCAATTTCGTCCTCCACCTTCGGTCTTTTGCTGTGACTTTCAGGAGGGTCTTTGACAGAGATAGGAAGAGCATGCAAGCTACAGCCAAACTTCCCTAGTTCAGTAAGTACTGGAGTATGACAAAGGTCTTCGGGATCAGGACCCAAACGAAAATTGCATGGTTTGTATAATCTCTGGTTCTTGTCCTGCAATAGTAAATTGAAGAAAGAAGTTAAATTAGTTATTTTGAAATACTTGACAAGGGCATAAGACATACTTCCGCCAAGTGCCGGCGACAAAACCTTGTAAGCACTACACAGCTCTCCATGCACTTCTCACGAGTTCCAACACCAAAGGAGCAGAGAGATGGCCGAAACTTCCTACATCTTCTTATTCTAAGTTTAGCTTCTTCCCTGCCTTCATTTGGGTGTATGGGAAGCTCTGAGTAAATGTCAGTGGTGAGTCCTGCCGCTGCACGAACGTTTTCAAACACCTCCTGCACGACAACACACAAGTGCGTTAGATATGAACGTATTCACCATTTTCATACACACTTATTTTTTACACCCCCACCTGTCGTTTTTTGAGGACGTCGTGTCGACAAAGGGCTCTTGGACCTGTGTTCCGCCTGTGGTTTAGTAGACAGAGCGTTTCATTATGAACTTTTATTTCCTTTTGCAACTGAGCCTCCGTCAGGTCAGAATGTTGCGTCGAAAGAAGTTTTGGATCCGTTGAAAAATTCAAACAACGACTTCTCAGCATTCGCAGCCTAGTCTGGTAGTTTTTCCACCCCATCGTGTATTTTCTTTTCAAGAGTTCCATTTCCTGCAACAGGGTGTCCCTCATTTGAAGGAGGGAGCAGCGGTACATTTTCACACACTCGTCAACCGTATAGTAGCCGGCATTCCTGCAATGTAAATTGGAGAGTGTTAGATGGAATAAATGAAACACCCTCACAGACAGGAAGAACAAGGACAAGGACCATCCATACCATTAAACACATTCAACATTTGATCTAGAATTAATGTCGGCGGCGGTGTTTTTTATATAACAGGATGCTCCTATTGCAGAAACAATTACATCGGTTGCGATGCCGGTCGGTGTCAACGTCAGCAACCAACTCGATTCGGATTCACTCAGGCAGAAGTGTCATCGAAAATTCGACACGAAGACGGAAATTTACAACGAAAAGAAAACGACATGCCGTTGCGTGAAAGTAGGCCTATACGACAAGCCTATGAATAAACGTACCAAATGGATACGAACGGTGCAAACGACATACGTGTAGCAGCTTTGCTACTCAAATAAAAGTGATTCGTCGAGCACTTTAAACCCAAGACAAGACAGTTTAGTAATTATGACTCAGTGGTCAGTGCTGAAACATGTCATTCATCTAACCATGGAAAGAGACCTGGTCTTGTGGCTCGGCACTGAACACGCAAGTTTTACTTACTTAAGACAGGAATAGTCAGGCTCATTGCCATCAGGAGCGCTTCCCCAGTCACAATCATCTACGTCGGAGTCATCGTCCGCCTTTTGAGCTTTGTACAGTTCAATCACATTGCTTTCCTCGTCACTTTCTTCTGTATTGGAAGAGTCAGCTAGGGTTTCTCGTTCGTCCTCTAACATGTCTCTTCGAACTGAATAGCTTCCAAATTCGTTACCTAAAAATAAAAATTGGATATCTGATGTCGTGGGCGAAAACAAAAGAAAAGTACAATTCAAGTAAAAGTGTACTAACGTTCCATAACTTTCCCTTCCGCTCGATCCAAATTACATCTCAAGACTTTCAGGAGACCTTCTGTCTTGTCCAGCGGCTTCCGATGCTTCGATTTTCTTATTCTTGCATTTGCAATAGTGAGGGCATGGATATCACAAAATCTGCATACATACATAGAGTTACATTTAAGGATTGGGATATCATTGGGATATCATTGGTATGCATATATATAAGCTTACACAGCTTGTGTACTAGTTTTTGGAATGTACAATCCGCACTCACGACTTCCTTTGACATATTTGCACCTTTCAAAATTAACTGTTGCCCCTTCGTCCACATGGTTGATGCAGAATCTTGAATTTGGTGCCCTTGGATAGTTACAATGATGGCTATTGTAACTGCAATGATTATTATCATAAGGGGGACATATGGAGGCATGCATTCTTCTGGTATAGCGATTCTAAAATTCAAAAAAAGTGGCAACGCCTTAAAATTGGAACTAAATTGACGAAAAACGACGCTCATACCTTAAGTAGGGAGGTTGGACTTCCCCTACTACTAACGATGCTATTTCCACTGAGGTTCCTCCTGTCGCGTTCGCTGAACGGCAAACAGGAAAATGGCGGTGGAAAAGAGTCGAACAACTGCATAGCGCTAAAAGCCCCAGTGTTGCTTAATGGGTATGGGTGGATCGGTTTGAAGAAGTAGGGGCTAAAACAGCTAAAGTGCGGTCTACTTCCATAGCTGAACGGTTGTGGCCTGATGGGAGGTGCCATGAAACCCTCGGAACCTGTGAGTGACGGTGTCGAAGAAAGTGTTGACGACATCCCGGTACTGGGAGGACCTCGTAGAGTGTTTAATGAAGAACCTGCAATAAAAACATATCCATGTACATTTTTCATTCCTGCAGATAATTCATCTATCAAAACTAACTCGGAGAATTGAACGAAGCATCTGAGAGATTTGTAGGATAAGATGGCCCTCCTCCAAAACGAATAGGTTGTGTTACCACATCCATTTTTGGACTGCTACTATTACAAAAACTATCGAATCCCCAGGCTGAGCAACTGTCAGCAGTTCCTATATTTTACATGACAATTAACAGAGTGATGACTTTTTTAAACAGAGACCAACATTACCATTTTTACTTGAGGATGCCTTGCTGTTTGTGTCATCCTCGGCGCCCAAAGTTTTCTTGTTAGGATCAATGTCTACTTTTACATGAACATAGTTCGAATTGGTCAACTCCCCATCGATCAACTCATATCCTTCGTAATTAGAATACAGAACAATTTTTCCACTGCGCAATCTCAATGGCGCATCGGATTTCGTGTTCACTCCTGGAACAATTGGAGGGATTGTGACGGCAGCATGACGACTGCGGCGACCACTATACGAGAGACATAAGCCATTTAGACTTTCTCTCATTTCTTGTCATTGTTAACCACTGTTCCGTTCGTTACTTACTTTTTGCGTTTTCTTCTAACAAGAAACTTCGGCATTGAGACTTGTTTTCCATTGCGCAGTCGACGAACATTCAGCTCTTTTAATTGCCCACGCTTGGTCTACAAACAACAATCCAAATCAAGATTTAACAATACAATGGCATAATGACAACTCATATGATTTGGTTTCTCACCGCAGATAGAAAATTTAAAAGTTTGCTTCGTGTGACTATAAGGTCAGCATCAATACGTTCGTGTTGTCCCTCCGGTACCCGAGCCGGCACTATCAAGGGCTGTACAACTCTTTTCTGATTCTCAACTGCCTGGGTTTTTATGAATGGTGCAGATCCATTGACTCCTTTGCATAACTTTCCATCGCCATCGGCTGCCACCATTTCACTGCGCAGTATTTCGCAGTATGAGTTGGCTAATTCCTGTTCATCTTCATAACATTCAAAACTTTCATCTGGTTCAAGAAGGATTTTGAAGACTTTCAATTCTTCCTCTGTTATTATCGGCAGTTTGTGTTTCATTCTTGTTTTGTCTTTACTGAGCTTAATAAAACTCCCGATTGAAAATTTGGTTGGGGGAGCGACTAGGTCCTGTCCATTATATTCAAAACTGTCATTTAGACTGTACAGTTCCTTTAACAATTTCGACTTATTCAATAATTTCTTTGCAAAGCAAACCAAAGGGTTAATGGTGGAAATTGCCGAAGAGGAGCTTACATCGTGTTCAAGATAGCTGTCTTCACGCTCCTCTCTCGTTATTAATTCGCCGCTATTTTTATAGATTGGAATATTTTTCCTGAATACATTGCAAAGTTTGGCTACTTGAGCTCTACAAAGTTCAGGAACACGTGCTGCGTTCGCATCATCGAAAGGATGTATGTCTAACAGACCCATGATTTCTAAAAGCCCCTTGTTGTAGTAATACAAATTGTCGCTTTTTTCTAATAACCCGTTGTTAGAAAACTGGTGCGTTGTGTCGCTTGCTGAAGCTACCAAATCATCTGAGGGTGGGGGTGGGGGCGTAAATTCAGGTTTCCTTTGTTGAACAAGGGGTGGTGGAGGCAGGAGCAAAGCTTCTTTGTCTTCCGTTTTCTGTTCCTTCCTCAACAACTCATCAGAGTAAGAAAATCCTGCTGAACCATCCTGCGATGGTTGTATTCCTAAAATCAAAATCAGAACACATTTCAAAAGCTGCTTGAACAAAGTTGGTTTAAAATTTTATAAAAAAAAACCTGTCGCGTCGCATTCATCTTGATGTTGTAGCAACTTTTTTGCAAATTTTTCATGTACTTTATATTTAACCAATTGTCTTGGCTGAGTCTGGTGTTGCTGAGGTTGGATTAGTCCTTGGGTTAGTACCGGCGCTGTAGTTTTGTTTAAAGGTGACTTTTTAGGAGAGTCTGTCGGAAGAAGTAGCGGCTTCATGGGAGATTTCGTGGCTACTTTTAACGGGTTCAGATATTGAGATTTCTTAGGTGGAGACCCCGTCACTTCGTAGTCCTCGTCCGGTTCCGGATGAGACACAAATTTTTTGGATGTTTTCAGGACAGCGCTGTATGAATTGCTTTTGTGAAGAGGCCATTGAAGCTTCCTCTTAAAATTATTTTTGCGAGGGCGTCATATCCCTATTGAGAAATTACACAAAATGTTCCACTGTAATTATTACTTCCATGATTCAGATTCAATGTTATATCGTACTTCGGTAAACTTTTTCACTGGGATTTGGTACATGCTCTTCAGCTTCTTCAGCTTCTTCAGCTAAACCGGCGTCATTCTCATTCTCATTGGTGTCTTCAGATTTAATGAGAAGACGCAAGAGTTCTCCGTTTTCTTGAAATGCAGGCGGCTCTTGTACCACTTTTCGTTTTTTATACTTCCCCCTAACTTTTGCAGCTCCCTCGTGCTTGCGTTTCAACTTCAACGCAGTCGTTCTTGAACTTGAGCCATTGCCACCCTCAGACGGTGTCTCAGACGGGTCATTTTCCACCCCTGCCTCCTTCTCTTCGTCATCGCTGCCTTTAGGCGTGTTTTGAGCAGAAGTAGTCACGGGAGCTGACGCCGTCCTTCGAGTTCTGGATCCTCTCTTTCGTTCAGTCTTCGGTGCAAAAAATTCCTCGTAGCTGACTAAACGTGGTTCCATCCCTTCCTCTATCTCCGTAGAGAAGCTGAAAAGAAGGAAGATGTGTATACAATAACAATAACCAATAACGATGCCCTCTCATGTGTTTGTCTGAATGCTATAATACCTTCGCACCACCAGTTTCTCCTTCCTCGACCTATGTGCAGCCGGCTGTGCCAACTGCGGTGAGCCACGAGGACTAGTGCTGGGAGGACTGCGGATGGGTGGTTCCTTAGAAGAGGGCGCATTGTTACCAGCCGTCTTACTCTTTGAGCTCGACTCCCCTCCATTTCTGCTAGACTTTCTCCTATGTTCAACAGTTGATGATCCCGACGACCTTGGTCCCCTCCTGGTTTCCGTCCCTCCTCCCTTCGCCTCTTCCCTCCCCATTTCTTCACGGGGTGAGGCCTCCTCGTCGTCGTCGTCTCCTGTTTCTTAAAAAGTGAGTGCAATCATTCAAACATGGACCACGGCTCTCCTCCTCCTGTCTCTGTCCATCAGAAGGAGAGGTCTCAATTCCATCCTGCAATCAGTGAACAAACACACAATCATTCTGACACTGAAATAAAATGAATGTTTAAATTGGACTCACCCGAACAACACACTCAAAGGGAATCAAGTTTAACTCCTATTTTAACAGCAGCTTTTTACAATAATAATGAATGAATAGCAACTAAAACTTGAACCGACTAGTTTGAACTACAGAGGCCTTGCATCACCTGCTCGTCGTCCACAATAAAAACGGATCCGGAGGGTGACTTACTTAGGACTATGATAAGTTGCACACTTCCACAAGATAAACAATGATCAACTCTTCAAAAAACTCTTGTTCTTTCTTTTTCAACAATTAAAAATGCTTGCTTGCTTGCTTTTTTTGGCACCAAAGCAAGCAAATTCTCTCCTTTTTTGATTTTCATCAATTCCGCCTTTTCCCGTCCAGCCGCAAGCAGCAGCATCAGCTCAGCGGACCAAACATAAATCCCGACCTCCAGTTCAACTCTTTTTCCAAATAAAGCGCATCAATTTTTGCTTGTTCACACCTAAAAACGAACTTGACAAACAATTCTTTAGTGTAATTAATTATTGTCAGCAAACTTTATTTTGTATCCGGTGTGGGGGTGAAGGATTCCGAATCGATGGATGCACCCCCAGCTAGATCTCACAAAAT
>JAQIWU010001344.1:0-17090 GCA_034696445.1 Isotomiella minor
TTTTAGCTACAAAATGGACCATTCAAACTTACTTTTGTCTCTTCTTCTTCATCTTGCTCCACCTTGCGTATCGAATGACAGTATAGCTGCACAAGCCAACGATGAACACTACAACAATGAAGGCAATTCCCGTCACTTTCAGGAGAAACAAGAGAAATCGTTCCAGCATCCTTCCCCTCTCTTTCAATCAAAGGATGTTATGCAGTAACAGTAATTATAATTTTGCCACGAAGTCTCCATGCCCTAGATTTAAATTGCACTAGCAGAGGATTAGAAAAGCCTACACGAGAGCAAGCAATATAAGACGAAGACTGAATGAGTGCCTCAAAGAAAGTAGTTAAGTCTCAGTCAAGTTTTACTTTATGGTTATGCTTAATGAATTATGGGAATTTTTTGCCTGTTATGTTCTACAATTTTTAAGTCAGAATATGGAATATATAATAGACTCCCCCATACACATTGTTCAGACAATAAGGAGCACACACGCCTCATTATTATTATTATTACAATCATTATCTTGGGCCAAGCTGAGAAACACTTGCACTACTCAACGCTGTATGCTATGTAATAATAATTGCAATAATGCATCAGAAAGTATAAAACTACGCTCATCATCAACTGGGTTTAATGTAACGTGTAAATGCAAAATTAAATTATATCACGCCAATTCAAAACAGAAGGTTTTGCCGTCCCTACCTCCGCTGTCATGTCTTTAAAACCACGAATTAGTTGTACTTGTAACTGTGTCGCGATTGATTATGCAAGAACTTAAGCCATCCTCCCTTCAAATGTCTTACCGTTAAGGGCCCAAGACATGTAAATCAAATTCCCAGAGCCACAACAGCATGGTCAAGTCCAACTCTATAGCGTGTAACGCGATACATACGAACCACAATTTTGTTTGTCCTCGTATGCGACATAACAAATTGAATATGTACCAATTAAATCCAAGTTAAAATAAATAGCACGCGACCTGGATTTATAGTCTTTGTTTTAGTTGTGGGAAGATTCTCTTAAGAAAATTAAACCCAAGTTACATTGATGCATAGGTAATCACGCAATTCGTTACCATTTATGCATCGCAGTCTGACAGAGTTCAGTCCACAATACTAATGATTTCAACTTGTAAATGGCGTCTTTCGGTGAATCCATTCAAAAGCTAAGTGATTCAACCGAAAGGTTCGCGTGAAGGAGATTTAACTCGTTTAATTGGCGGAAGAGGAAAAAGATGCTCAAAACTCAAGTCCATCTAGAAAATCATTGTCCATGAAAGCACATTTTTAAGACAATAGCTAAATGTGTCTAAGAATAAGACGCCTGGAACAGTTCATGGTCTTTTTTTCCATTTTATTACATTATTATCCGAAACAATGAGAGAAGATGATGTGATGTGATGATGAAACATTGTTATGAGAAAAAGTGTTGGGCAGTTCACATCATTATCCATCGCTCATCGCGCAGTGCTTTTATTTTTAACCCAATTTCCTTTTCAGTAATGGAATGAACATAACCATTCTTTTTTTTTTATCATTTCTGGTGTTTTGATGAGTCTGAGAAGTTTAGACGATAGTGAAATCAGCGAGACATTTTCACTTAAATCTCACTTTCCTCTTAAGCCGAAGCCGATCTTGAAATGGAAATAAAATAAACTTTTCTAAAACCACCCACGCAAAAATGTCATCAACTCATCCCGTCAATCACGGTAGTGCCCTTTTGCCTTTTTGTGGTTGGACATTCCTCCTGCTACACACACGAAACTAGTTAAAGGGTTAAAAGAGTGAATAAAATATGGTTAAAAATTATTAAATTGTATATAAAAGACGATGATCAACCTTTGATTTCGAAAGTAAAAGTGGTTTCTCTCTCTCTCTCATCCCCTGCAAGCAAGCAAGCCCCTTCCTTCCAATTAGCGACAGGGAAGACAAAGTTGTAGGACCTGTTTTTGCTAAAAATTGAAATGAAATACATAACGCAATCCCCTTCTTCTCGTCTTCCCTTATGGCATCGCATACATGATGATGATGCATTTTATGGGCAATATAAGGGTTCACTTTTTGGACACAAGATTCGTTGACCCCTCTGCACTGCTGCGAACAACAATTTATCATAAATAAATAAACTTTATTTTTTCTTACGAAAAATATAGTCTTAAGAAAAGAAATAAGACATGGGATTTATATATTTCTTTCTAATCCTTAATATACGATTATATGATTACTCAACTTTCCCTTTCCGGAAGATGTTCTCTGAAGGAATTAATGGTAAGCCTTGTCTCACTCTACCCCAACTTACAGTGAGACGTTCTAACATTTTTGCATGTTTATTATATCAATTAAAAGGTTTTCTTGTTGACTTGATAATATTTTTTAAAAAAAGAGGACTGCTATATAAATGATAAGAAGAAGGGCACAAAGGTGAACGGCTTCTTTATCTGTAATTACACACACACCTCTCCCAAATAAAACAACGTAATCTCACAAACAAGAAAGAAGGAACCTTATTTATTTTAATCAAGTACCACAAACAAAACCAACCCCTGCATTTATATATCGACGTAATCACAAATCACTGCAAGTTTTTGAAACAAGTCAAGTTAAAAAATAAATGTAAATTCAAATCCACTTTCAATTTTGTTTTGCATTATATTTGCATCCTACACAATAAGAAGATAAGTCACAAACAAAATGATTAAAAAGGAAGACGGCGACGACGAAGACAATGTGAAATATTTGTAATAAGCTGCAGTAATAAAATAAGGATGATAAAAAAAGTCGTAATCTTGTTTTTACTTTCCTAAGGAAAGGATCCAAACAAAACCCCTTTTTTGGCAGGACAAAGTTGGACATTAGATTATCATAATCGCTTTGATTTTTTGAGGAAACATTTACGCAGAGGGTGTGGAGATTAAGTGACCGACTTTCTCCAGCCTGTAGGAAAGTCTCACAGCACCCCTCTGGATTCAATTTGATGTAATAAACGAGTCTTTAGCGGAAGAAGTCATTAATATTCTGATTTTTATACATTTTCGTCAAGAAAGTTGTTTACTAAGTCAAGTCAGTAAGTCAGTAGTGGGGTTGTTGTATTGTACTTTATGATTACAACATGTTGCAAATTGCAATCCTTTTTTTTTATTTGCATTCTTTATCATCATCAAAGAAACGACGACAAAGGGTCAGAACGGGTTTTTCTTCTGTAAGTAAATGAAGCAAATCTCAAGTTGCACTTTACTTTAGCTTCAACTTTAACTTTTTGCATCCTGATCACACTTCAATTCTCAAGTCAATCTAATACGCATCATTTTATACATCTTTTGTTATGTTTGTGTGATAATATGGATTTTGTCGACATGACCTATTGTCTAATCCAATGCACACATGCAGATTATTATTTTGTTGAAAGTTTCTCTAAAACAGGTTATTGCCAATAATAATCTGCCTCTATAAACTAACTAAACCCAAAACTTGCCTTTTGCAACATTCAATTTGCCAACTACAAGATAGAAGACTTCCTTCTTTACGGCAATTATTATATGACTTTTTTGGGTTGGATGACAGACACATTATTATGTTATGTTATCAAAAGTTTCGTCATCTTCTTTGGCATAACTTTTTTCTACAGTCTTTATTTAAAGAATTGAAACCCGTTTTCCACTGATCACTGCCGATGGCTTAATTAAGGTAAAGATCTGTATAGGCGAGGCACGCCGAGGTTCTACTTTTCCATGCATGGAATGAAACTGGAATTACAAATTGATCCCAGCCCAGACGAGAAGAGGTTTAATACGACGCAGTTTTCGACTGACTGACATGCCATGGCCTAGTCTAGTCCTGTCTTGTAGACCTAGACTATTTAAACACTCTACATTCTTTTACATTAGTCAATAATAAAATTCTCACTTTTTCGAGGAAGGCCATTTAAGTCGTTACTTCACTTTATACTTCACCTAGATTCTTCAGGGAAATTCCTAAGCCTATGTCTATCATGATCTTCTTATGATCCAATATTCTATTCTCTAACGCTGCGGTTTGAAGAATAATTAATTCATTAGTTCCACCCTCCTCTTGCCTTGCTTTACTTCATTCCACCCAATAATAATAAGTGGTCATCGTGTCATCTCATATGAATGAAGGAGAGTGAGCTTCTATCTACTATTAATGCCGTAATCCTAAACACATAAAGATGACGATTGGAAAGAGTTCGCAGTTCAACCATAAAGAATTTTAACAAAAGTTGTCTAGTCCTCTTAACTAAAACTAAAGCTACATCATTTTGATTATTCTTTTTTGGCATAATATATGATTACCTACAAGGAGTTAAGAGTTATAATGGCATGTGTATGTGTGTAAGATGTAACATTTTACATATACAATCAAATCATGCGTGCATTATTGTATTAGCATGCAAACGTTGAGACGAGAGTTCACCCCAAAACAAGTTTGAGTTTATAGTTCAAGATAAGTCACAAAAGTCACCCTCTCTTCAGCATATTAGGAAATGGACTGCATCATCAAGTCAAAGGCAATCCCCACCACAGAATAAAGAACCATCATTCGTGTGTGTTTGTAAGGGGCTAAACCTGAAATTGACGACGAGAGAGAAAGTGAAGTCATAAGGCAAAAGGATAAGGATAGGAGGATGAAATTGAAATTGAAATCAAAAAATGAAGGAAGGTCTATTACACCCAAAGGATCTTTGACTTTGACTTCCAATAATGACCACTGCCAGTCAGCCAGACCATACCACCTTACCTTAGGATCACCGTCCTCTTCGTTTCAATCTGTCCTTAGACTTTGTCCCATCAACTCCTTCCTTTCTTCTCTCTTCTATATTTCTTCTCTTCTCTCCTGTCCTTTCCATTAGTCAGTGACCCCATCTATATATGTCCATGTCGTCTCCGTTCCTCCTCCCATCCTATTATGGAAACAATCCTGCAACTTTCCCGGCGTCACCTCAATAATAATAACCACCACCATCATCACGCCACCTCACCCGCCCCCTCTGCTTCCTCTTCTATGGACATGAAGTACTCTCCCACCGACTCGTTAAAACTCTCCTCCCGCGAGGCAAATGCCAAGCGAATTGAGCGCAGGAAGCCCAACTGGACGGAGGCTGAGAATGTCTTCCTCCTCGACCAATTCGGCCTCCATCGAGAGATCCTCACGTGCAAGGCGACGGACGCAAGTACGAACCTCAAGAAGCAGGAAATCTGGAGACTCATTTGTCAGAATCTAAACACTCACAACACCCTCGTTCGACGGACCCCAGCAGAGGTGCGAAGGAAATGGAAGAACCTCGTCACCGCGGCCAAGAAGGAAGTGTGGGAAATGAGGCATCAGATCCACCTCAACGGAGGTAGTGGAGGGGCGAACGGCCGGAAGATTTCGGAGCTTAGTCAGCGCGTCCTTCAACTTCATTCCAGTGGGGGATTCTCCAATGCGAATCCTAACGGATTGTACGGGACGCTTCTAAGTGCAGGGCTCCTGGGTTCCCCGGATAAGTATCATAATCATCACAATCACCACCATCACCAGGACAAGGGCTTCATCCCGGCTCACTTTACCCCAATCATCACCCTAAGTGAGAGCAATAATAATCACATAGCCTCCCTCATGGGGAACGGGAATGGACCTCCAAGTCCCCTGAGTGACGAGGACAATGACGACGATGGAGGCGAGTCCAGTGACTCCCGGAATGCGACAGAGTTCATGTCAGACTCGGGGATTTATGAACAGGAGGGAATTGACCTTCGGGTCAACGTGTCCACGGCGAGGAATAATAATCATAATCATAATAGTGTGGGCAGTGTGGGTGTTGGTGGGAATGGGAAGACTATCAACGGTGGAACGAACCTCACAAATGGTCATGGTCATCACACGAGAAAGCAGTTGTTGAACACGAGCGATCCTGGAGGGGACGAGGATGAGGACATTATTGACGACGTGGATGACGACGACTGTGACGACGTGGAGGTGGAGGACATGCCTCTCATCAGATTCGCGAGTCACTTGGGCCTTCGTGAGAATAAGAATAATAATAAGAGCTCAAGTCCAAACCCCTTCATCACAAGCGCCCTCCTCAACAATAACAGGGACGCTTGTAAGAACAATTATGAAGGGGCAATTGTCAAAAAGCTAGAGGACCACCCACCCACTACTAACAATAATCCCGTGATGGACGGAGCTGCACTCATCGACAGCAGCCTCAAGCTGAGGAACCACTTTCTCGCCTCCCTGAAAGAGTCCGACCTCCTGGGATCCCTTTACAAGGAGAGGCTCGAGCTCCAGATCGAAGTCCTCAAACTGAGGAAGCAGAAGCTAAGCCAAGAGTTGGATGCCAAGAAGAAGGTTAGTCGAAGTACAAATGGAGTCGTTGTTAAGAAGCCTTTAAAGAACAGTAAGAATCCACCATGCAGACGAAAAGCTTTCAACTCTTATTTCCGACTGAAGCCCAAAAACACTTGGATGAATTTCGCAGCCAAAGAGGAACTCCTTAATGAAAAGGCAGGCTCCAAAAGTGCCTCTCCTCCCCTCCTCCCCATGGTCAATGGAATGGTGAATGGCATCAAGGGGGAAAGTAATAGTGACCATGAAGAGGATGTCAAAGGATAGATAAGACTATAGGACCTTCTTTGTCTGGAACATACATATATGAATCGAATCAATACACTCAATCCATTTAATACTCAATAGTTGATATTAACTAACATTGATCCTATCCCTTAAACTGTAAGAATATTTTTAAGTACAACTTTCTCTCCTCTTCTTCTTGCCTTTACTTTTTTTACACCTTTGATATTTTTGTACACTCCTTCAATGTCTATTACCTAAGTTAATGTTAATTAATCAAAACCATCAAGGCGATGAATGTGAAACTTGAGATTGCCATACATATTTTGTAAGTACTCTGTAATAATGAATCATCATTCAGACTCTTGTTAATAGTAAATATATAACACTTGGGCTCAACAAAAAACTTAAATGTTCTACACACTAGAGGTGGTGGGTGTGGTGCAATAATATAAAATACTCAGTAAATCAAATAAATAAACTATTTATCGACAAGAAGAAGCCAAAAGCTTTTCTCTTTTCCATGCACATTCATTCATAGACAAAGACAAAGAAGGGGGAAGCATGGGGCGGAATGAGACACTCCATGGCTTGCGCTTTGGTTGAGGCGTCCTCCAAAAATGGCATGAGGTCTTTTAGGACACTGTTTTCCAAGGGTTCAAAAAATACACTTATTTAAAATGGTCAGAGTGGTTTCAAAGGTCCTCAAAAAATTAGTGCCGTGATTTGAGAACGCTCCCTTCAGCAATCAGATGCAACGAGAAGAAGAGAAGCACATGCAGTCACTTTCGTGAATCAAACACACAGGGAGTAATAAACCACAAATCCATCCGTCCTTTCAAAAATTTCATACAAAATTAAAATTAGTACAGTCCACCAGTTAAATTGGATGTTCATAAACAATCGATATAAAAAACTTTGTTAATTAAAAGTACAAAGTACAATGGGATATTGTGTTGTTGGTGTTGGTGGCAGCAGCGGCGCATTCTCATCATCATCATCTGCTCAGTCTTTATGTCAAAATATTAGTGGTGGAAGTGTTTGTTGCCTGATTGTATTATTGTTGTGAGTGAGGACTTAGTTATGCTCGTTAAGAAGAAGGGCCTGGTCAGTCAAGAAGTAGAAGAAGGAGGCGACGTGGACGAGGTGTCAGAGTCATTGTCACCATCAAGGGTGAGTGCAAGGACGAGTACGATTTCAGAAAGGAAGGCTGTCCGAGTCGCCCTTAGTATCCCTGAAGCATTTGTTCCCACCCCTCATAAACAGTTTATGAAGGACATCAAGGGGTCACAAAGCCAAGGTCAAGAAGAAGAAGAAGAAGAAGAGGTAGTGGCTGGTGGTGGTAGTCCAAAGAAGTCCATGTCCATGCTCATGCCGTCATCATCCTCGTCCTCCTGCTCACCGAGTGGGAGTGACGTCGAGGGTTCCTCCCCTCCAGATCAAGAAGGAGACGAGGAGTACAAGGTCAGCATCATCAGCAAGGGAGCCAACAGCAGCAGCACCGGTAGGGTGACCAGGGATCGCGGTTTGAGGTCCACCTTCGCCCGGTACAAAAAGTGGGACGAGGCGGAGCGGTGTGTCATTGAGTTGTTGGAAGGGAACAAGATCAGGGTGGACGGGGAAACTGAGGTGGAGGTGGATCATACGAACTACGTGAAGGAGTCTGATGTGATTCTGGAGAATGGTGAGGACTGGAGGGACTGTGAGATGCCAGTCATGCCTGACATCCCCCTCGTTGCTTCTACATCATTGGAAAATGGCATTGAGGAAGGAAGCCTCTGTGGGGAATCCCATTGCCGGCTAGGCTGCGTGTGTGAAAGCATTAAAAACGAAGTCGTCAGGGATCACTGTGGAAAGGCAAAATGTTTCTTTGAATGCAATTGTACGACATCCAAGGACGATGGGGACATACGCTCGCGACTCCGCCCACGAGTGAGTCTCCTCAATTGGCGCTTTCTTAATGAGACGGAGAGTGACAAGATGCTCCTCCGGTAAGTACACAAAACATGGCTTTCTTTCTTATCAATGTTTCTATAAATGCCTTTGTGCAATATTCCATTGTTTAGGCAAACTACAAACAACTGGGCCACGGCATCAATGTGTATCCACGCGCGATGCGTCGTGCCCCCGTAGCCCCTCAACGGTTCAAGAATGGCTACCTCCAAAATATGTCTGCCAAAATGAAAGAGTGTTTCAATCGGAAGCGAACAAAGTCGCCTGGACATGACCTCAAGCTCATTCGAAAGGCAACGGCAACTGTGACTGCAAGCAAAAGAACCTATTTGGACAAAATGGGAACATCATCAAAGCCACCACTTTTGTCATCGGCATCCTCTTCTGCTTCCGGCTCTGGTAGTCTGAAGGAAAACTCTCGTCCTCTTGTTCTCAACAAATTGAAAATCCCTCGTCGACCTCCCATCCTCACGGCGGAAGGGGGTGAACCCAAACGGTAAGATAATGTCAACGAAATCTTTTTGACTAGTACTTCTCTTTCCAATGTTCTCTTTCCAATTAATTGATTTAGACCAACGGTGCTGGCTTCGAAGAAGAAAGGTAAAATTGAAAAGCCTGAAGAACCCAAGCAGGACCCTTTGGAAATTCCTACTGGTAAGAAAAGAGCAAACAAATGGAAATAAGAAATGCTTTTATTTCAATTCAACAACCTTCTTTAATTTTAATTTTGTAGTCATCAAAGCAATTGAAAGGGACGCCGTACTTGTGATGATCGGATCGGACGGTTTGCTCAACGTCAGCTACTCTATAACATTGAAGCACCCTCGAATTGTTCTTTACGACTTGGAAGAAGGAGACGTTGACATCCCATGGATGTACTTACCTTTTCCATCGTCTGGGGAAGGTTGGTTGTTGCATCGTCTGGACTCTTTGGAAGAGACTACTTTCACATTCATACCAGAACTTAACATCATGGTCCCATCCAAGGTTTTAAAAATGCATCAGAATCAAGCTATCAATCAATTGAAGACTGTTAGTGCTAAGATCTTCTGGATTGGACGTGATTGCAAACAACAAAACGGTAAGGTCGAGTCAACTTTTGTAATTAATTACAGCAATTGTCAGTCAACACATTTCTTTTACCTTTTTCATTTGTTTCAGGGAGTTTTTACTTCTTCCCCCAAGCTCCAGATATAATTGTGATTGGACCTTTACCAAAGGACCAGATGCAGAGCAAATTCCATCCTGAATTTGACCGACTGACGCGTACGCTTAACGCAGGACTTTACTTGGACTACTTATCGATGAGGAATTCGGACATTTACTCAAGTGGACCTCCCGTTCCCCCGACATCAACGTGGGACACCTTTTTCCACACCAAGAAAGTTCAGAAGAGTCGACAACTTAAGGCTAACCTTAAGCTTGCTGCGGAAACTGAAATTGCCTCAGCCTCGGTAAGGTTAAAAACTTACGAACGTATGAAACTACAATTTCAACTATTTTATATTATTATGCTATAGAATAGTCCAAATCCTAACGACGACATGAAGACTGAGGAAGACGCCAACGTGGAAGAAGACAATAATAACCCTGAGGACAACGACAACATCTTACCTGCTAAGTTGGCAGAGCCAGAGTGCATAATTGACGAAGTGGTTGGCAGTTACAACGTTGATGACCTGACTGACCGAGCTGATGGATGAGACAAAATAAAATATGGGCCGGTTTCTAAACCCTTATTTTAGGTTGGTCGCTAAATATCGTATTCTTGTATCAATATTTATTATAAATGAGTTGAAATAAAAAATGTCAAAATAACTCTGTCTTATCAAGGTATATGGCAAGTATTCATTAGGATCAGACTTTGTGACTTTTCAACTTTTCAAGTTGTTTCTCTTATGTTGGGTTAGCTCATCTCCACAAGGTATCTCCTATCAAGCTTAGCTGTTGAAAGTCCAACAACATTCTGATTCTCATAGTCTGCTTGCGCCAAATTTCGGCACGTGTCTCTTCTGGAATCATAACCACCAACAACGACAACAGGGGGACAGGAGGAGGAGGTTGGGCCAATATGTACCTCCAAGCCATCCAAGTCTTCATCCATGCTCACCGTCCTCTCCAAAATGGTGGGGAGGGACTTTCGTTGTGACTTTACTTTCGATCTGAAGCTGTTATTGGGAACCTTAATGGTCCTGTTGGATTTTGACTTAGAGTTTGATCTATAACTGAAAAGAAAAGATGACTTTTGAGAAGGCTGTTGGAGAAAGACAAAAGATATCTTTACAAACCTTCGATTGACGTCACTCTGAAAGACAATGTGTGTTGGGAGGCCCAGCTTATCCTCGTCGTAAGCTTTGAGGAGTCTGTACAGCTTGAGACAAAGGAGGAGGAGGAAGGCGAGGGCGGAAAGGGAGATGAAAATGACCAAAATGCAAATAAACACTGCTTTGGAGTGCATCTTTCTTGGTGCTTGCCTAATGCTTGGTGGTAGTGCTACAATGTCAACCTTTGGAATAGTAATGTCTATTTTTGCAAACAGTCTGACGCATGAAGATAATCCGCAAAAATCTTGCCGAGTGTCATTACAAATTTAAATCTGCAGAGAGCATTATCATATCATTGTCTAAAAGCTGATCTATATTTAAATTTCACCAGAATTACAATACAGACAACAAAAACTCTTATATACACGAGTAGTATACATGTATTTACTACCTGAATGCATCTGGTCCTTGGCGGATTAGATCGACCCGACAAACCAACTGTATGTATGTGATCCCAAGATGCAGTATTGCCATTTCAGTCAATGCCTGTCTTGTGCTTATTTTTTATTACAATGATGTAATTGATTTATATAAGATACTTTGTATGAGATACCATACCGGACCTAAACAATTACTGCAGTAGTTTAAAAGTTTATTTCCCAGGAATAACTTTTTAGAACAGAACTGGTTTCATGTAGTTTGACGGTGTAAATCAGTTCGGTTGAAACCGAAACTTTGTAAAGCAACGCTACAGCCAAGCTAAGAATTCCACTGGTCTCAATATACCCCAAGTAGTTAACGTTGGGCCCTATGGAGGTTAAGGCCATCCTATTTTACGAGTGACAAAAAAGTCCCATGATCAAACCAACGCCACTAAAACTAAGGACTTTAAATGTATAAACCATCAAACAATTTCATGCATTAAACTAACTTTACTTTAAACTGTTTGTTTATGGAATCTTCATCAAAAAACGTTTAACCCTAAAAGTAAGCAAGTCCTCATTTAGTTAATTGAGGACATGAGAAGAGAAGGCATACAGTCACACTTTCGATTTTCGATTCGACGTAGCGTTTATATACAGTTTTGTCACCCTACCATTTAATTTTGTCCACTGTAATTAACCTTAATTAATTCAAGCAAAATGACATGACATGTCGCTTCTTTCTTAATTTCATTTTCCCTTGCATCATTCAAATTCATAACAACTTCATTTATGAACGTTACTTTCTGAAGTTTAATTTCTTATTTAGTGGGTAGAATGCTTATGAATGAATGGGATGATGAGATGAGCTCATTTTTATAGATTCTCACTTTTCTTTTCACATTGACAAAGCGTTGTCGTCGTCGTCGTCAAATTATTTATGACATTTTTTTGTCGGTGGTCTGGTCCACAACCACAATATCTCTTGCAGTCATTTCAAATTAAACAATTGAGAACCCTTTTGTGTTTGTGGTGGATGGGAAAAGGACAATTGCATTATTTTAAGGTTTTCATCTCCTCCATTTGATTTGACTGATTTTCAAGAAAGAACTTTACTTTTTGCCTTCATCTTGATGGGTTACGCAATTATGCTTCAAACTGACCACGATAACCAAATACCAACAACAAAACGATTTAAAAGAGACTCTCTTACGTACCTACACACTCCATTCAATAATGGCTGAAATGATTAATGTGCTTGCGCACACATATTTTTACAAAAAAAAAGCCTGCAAATTAAAATGCTTCCTCATGCGAATTATCGCATATCTCTGCAATATGTAACACTGCAATGCAATGTTGAATGTGTACAAGAGTTTTTTGTGCAATGGAAAATATGTAATGCTAAAAATAAAGACATGGAAGTACAAAACAAACAGGGTTAATACCTAGACACAACATATTTAAAAATATGTGGGCCAATTCCTAAAATTGAAATTTAATCTCGCACATGTGCTTAAAAACTTTATGCGCTGTCGCAATTTTTTTGCGTATTTATTGAGTCTTGCTTTACATTTAGTGAATTGCATTTTTTTTAAAGTCATTCCCTGTGTCGCACACAAAAGGAAATGTCCGTCATATTTATGAAGTAATGGAATGGGCTAAGGCAATCACTAGACCAGAGACCAACTAAAGTCCCTTAAAGTTAAATTAAGTAAGAGCGTGATGTTACTGCCCATTGTCCCATCTAAATTGAATTGTTGTTGGTGGGATAAAAATAGAATGAAAGAAAGAGCACTAGAACTAATTGTGTCAAATCCACATGACATGACCTTCAGCCTTACAAAGATATCCCTTTGGGCATTTATGCATTTTATTCTTAATTAATCTGAATGAAAGGAGAGGACTGTACTGTCAATTAAAAGTAAATCTATTTATTCATCCTTTCAATGACTTTTTTATATTACTGTTTGGCATTTGCATATATGAACTATGAAATAATTAATAAAGTAAGGTATTATTCTTGGAAGAAAATATCTGGTCGTACTTCGGGGGAGGTTCGTCCACGGCAAACCTATTGTAGTTGGGTGTGGACAGGTAGGTTTTGTAGTCCCCGTCGTGGGAAACTTGGTCGAAGCACGTGGGGTCCATCGAGATCACAGAAAGAATTTGGGGTCTACATGCATGCCAATGAACAATCAGAGGATTTTCAAAAGGACTCACTTTTTTAGGACTTACGAATGCGTCGTGTCATTAGTCGCCAGTGAGTCCTCCGTATTTGTCACACCAAAGCCACTCTTCACATAAGAACAACACACGGAAAAACTGACGATGAGGAAGAAGAGGGCAAAGCCGAGGGCCAGGATGACCAGGACGAAGTAAATCAGTTCTATCGGCTCGAACTCCAGGGGCGCGTTCATTTTGGTATTTAACTTAGTTCACACGATTATGATTATTGTCCTGAAGGTTTTCATGTCGTCTCACTTTACCCCATCCCGTCTTTGTACTTCTTCAACCACAAAAATTATTACTATTTCAATTCCACACTTTTAAAACTCGATAAACAATGACTTAAAAAACAGGACCCACTGCGTGGTAATAAAAAGCCTCAAGTCAACTCTGCCAAGGCGAAGATTAAACAAAACTCTTGACTCTATACAACTCTTTGAGGGGAAGGGACTTAAGAATTGAATAAAACTCTTTTGCAAAAGAATTGCATGCTTCATGACTTGACTGACTGACGCTTTGAAAAAAGGGTCTTGTAGATGTGTAGTAATGTTGAGCAACGTTTTTATTTTGAGGTAAGAGCGGAACAAATACGAAATGAAATAAAATATGCGTAAGAAAGAAAGACGTAAGAAAGATGTGAAGCGACGCAGGACATGCAGGATTTACTTAGATAGGTACCTTAGTTTAATACGCTATGCAAATTATTTTTTCGATGGAGCAAAATTTTCAAAAGAGGCACTTATTTACAAAGGATATTGGATTCCTCTTTTAACAATGAAGGGAAACAAATCCTTCTGTCATGCTGTTCATTTCCAGAGTATTGTTCTTTATTTTTAGTGACACATATTGCTTGCTGTCCTTAGGGTAAATTATATAAGTGATGACAATTACCTTGATTAGAAAATTTTATTTCCTCCATACTCCGCTGGGAGCTCATCCTCCTCCATCATGCCCCTTAGGTACTCCCTCCACTGGGCCCTGTTCGTGCCAAAGACTTGCAAAGACTTTTTCGTCTCGGGGGACATGGCTTGTTTCAGAATGTTTAGGAGAGTCTCGAATATCGTTGGGGCTAAGCAATTGTGTAAAAATTATAAGAATGCGGGGCAGTCAGCGACAATATGAATGAATGACATACTATTGACTAGAATGATCTTGTCCAGGAGGAGTGGAAAGTAGTTATCCAAGGCGTAGATGACCTCTAGATAGAGTGGGATGCATTGGAAGCAGGCATGTTGAACCATATTGTAGCCATCCAGATTGATTAGAGAATTCCCTCTCGTCACAAACTTCCCCTCCCTTTGCGCAAGGGCGATGGAGGTCTCGACCTCATCAAGGATTTTACAAAAGTAGCGAAAAAATTTGTCCCTCTGTCCAGCCACGATGGCTTGGCGAATGTCCCATTGGCCTATCGAGATTGTGACCACTAAAAGAATACAATGAAATGTCGTTTCCGATTGTACCGAAGTTATCCACATTTTTACCCGACTGATTGGTTTTATCCACGGAATCCATTGTGTAAGGATACTCTTCTCCAAACTGTGCCCAATCCTCAAAGTGAATCCTATTCACTTTGAACTTTTCTCTCCAATCTAAAGCTTTGAACAACTTGTCTTCAGCCCTGGCCAAGTCGAATTTTGCGACTCGAAGCCATCGTATTAAGTAAGTGTCCTGGAAGTCTATTTCATCTTGGGTGATATGTCTCACTTCGCCCCTAAACTAAAAACGATTTGGAGATAAAAGGTTCTCAAACTCGTCTTAAAATACCTTATCAAGGGATTGTTTTTCTAATTCTGAAAGCGTCAAGTCCGTCTCTGCAACGTTTTTACCCAATACAACGTCCGTCCTGGCACAAATTAAACCTAATGCAAAAAGTATCACCAATGGCATCGTCCTGTTGAGGCAATCTTAGTTAACTCATTTGTGAATCAAATGAATTCTTCCGATTATGAGTGACTTGAACGTGATCTTCAATTCTAACTTAATTTCCCCATGCATATGGCAATGTTGACTGCACGAAACAATGAAGTGGAAAATTTGATAAATTGAAAAAGAGTTGATGAAACAATGCAAAGTGGGTTTTAATTCATTTGTATTTTTCACAGCTACATTGATGGTCACGCCATAGCTTTTGGTAATAATTATAATTATCTGAAATGCCTGGAAAAGACGTTGAATGAGTAACACTTATTGTGTGGACGTGTATAATATACGAGCAATGATAATTACTAAATTACTAGGTAAGTTCGCTGTTACAGGAGAAAAGTTTCTCACGCTACTTAAATGGTAACTTTTCTAATACTGATAATTGTTAGATAACGTATAGGAAAACGAGGTGAAGAAAGAAAGATTAAATTTTTTCATGTATTCGGTTGGAGTTTTGTCATCTTACCCCAGAACTATAAATCATGGACAATTGTTGATGGGAGTCAATTGTGAAAAAGGAAGCAACTGACAGTAAAGCTATAGTACACCGAAACGAATAAAGTGTTAATGAATACTACTGGTAATGTCACTTGAGGAACACTTTCGTAATAATAATTGTAAGCGTAAATTGGAAAGTGTCCTTCAAACTATGGTTAACTGAGCAGACTCTCATCGTTATTATCATTTTCAGAAGTGTCCAGTCTGATTGCGTCGTCCCGGAGGAATGTACTTAGTCGAAGATGGATTTGAAGTAACTGTAGAGGTAGAATGTCCGTGACCAGCATTCTCATTCGATCCTCCGCCATTTTGGAATAGCGGCCGTCTCATTGTAGTGATGGTGGTCTGATGTGTGGAAGGTGGAGATGATGATCCAGATCCGAGGCGGACGCTAATCGCTCGACGTGCTGGCGTAATGTATTTAGAGACTCCATTCTCATTGACTGGCGGTGGCGAAGGATTTGTTGTTGGACGACGCCAATCGTCATCCGCTTCACACTTACTGGGTTCAACGTTCCTCCGTGCTTCATCATCATCCTTCTTTATTTTATTGCTACCGACTTTCTTTAAGTGCATCACGAAGGTGTTGAAATGTCTGACGAGCGTCGTCAAACCTTCTTCGAAGGGAGAAGAATGCTCCGACATGTATTCCACAAGAGCTTCATGAATTTTGGAGTAGTGCAACAAATTGAGGTTCCAATGGTATCTGTCCGAGGAACGTTTAACCAACTACAGTCACAAACATGAATATTATTATCAATGTCAATCACAATCAACAGTGACACTTTGGTCATCGAATCGAGTATACTTACTCTAAACAAGTTTTCCTCAGGGCTGCACGACTGTGCTGTAATCCACAAGGGAATGGCATCCCTCGTTTCACCCAGCATAAACTTTAGACAAGCATGAATAAAGTAAAGTTGCGCATTTCTGTTTGTTCTTCGATGTTCGACCACTGGTTCATTCAACCAGTGAGTCAAGTATCTACCGATGAGCTCTTCCGCCTCCTTTTTGTGTAATCGAGGTTGGCAGAGGAGCAGTTTAATCAAATTCAAGGCTGCAGGTATGTTTCTGGGCCCTAAATCAACAGCACTTCTAAAGAAGTCCAAGGCCTTGTCGACATCCAGAAGCTGGAGGAGTAACACAAGAACCATACATGGCGGCACGCTTGCAAGTATACAGACTCACCTTTGTGTTCATAAGGTATAGAACCCCAAGTTTGTGATGGACTTTAC